>JARKHS020005256.1:0-90000 GCA_030143305.2 Amblyomma americanum | reverse complement strand
CGCAGTTATGCTATTTTAGATACTGCTCCGCTAGATTACACGCCTCTGCAGACCGAGAAGCATCGCATTCTTCCAGCTAAGCACTCTCTCTTCACTACCATCACCTGTTTAAACCAGTTAGTAAGACACGGACACGAATCCGCGCATGGGCGTCACGAAAAAGTAGCTCTGGCTACCGTGACGACTGATCAAGAATTCCAACACTGCCATCAACACGGACACCACGTGATGCCCCGCCCTCGCGCTTTAGCCCAGTGCGACAACCTACGGAAAACATGTCAAACCTACTTCTCAGAAGTAAACTTCCACTTCCGTTTTCGTCTCCCGGCGATCTCATTTAATTTGAGTTTCTCTTTTAATGATGATAGCAATTTTTTCTACAAGCACAGCTTTAAGTACTACGATTTGCACGTTAATTACTGATAAAATGTTGAGAATGACAAAAATACCGGTAGATAGTATAAATGACTTATTACCACATATAATTACTACATTCAGTAACCGAAAAAGGTCACCTTTTCATTCGTCGAAAATAATATTCACAAAAAAACCGAAAGTGGTATCCTGAAATAAAAGCCGAAAAAACTCCGCCGAGTTTTCAAAAAATAAAAACCGAAAAGTCCAACTCCTAGTTATATATTCAACGAGATATCGTATGACACCACCCGGAACGCTGGACAACAAACGATTGCGTCACAACCTTGGTATGAATTTTGTTGGGAGAATTTGCGCCACATGGAGGTCGACCAGTGCGGGGTATAGACTAACATTTCCACGATTGTCTGAAACGGCGGTGCTCTGCTTGCTCTATGCGGCACATACGACCGCTTGATGACGTAACCCTATATTTCTTGCCATCGTTGGGATTTTCGATACCATGTGGGAGTATAAACACGCCACTGGCCTGTCTCGTAATCTGACTTATAACAAGGTTGTAACACTTCGGTGCGACGTTGAAAAGCGCAGGACACTCTGACGCAGGAGTGCTCTGACACACGTAAGTTTTCTCCACAAAAGCTCCTATATATCCAGGCCTTCGTTGAAGAAGCAAAGCAGGTGGACCCTCAGTCCAGAGTCGCAGTTGCCACTACACTCAAGCACGCGATTTCCCAACCGCCGCTGCAGCTCAGTGGTTAGCAAGCTCGGTTACTGAGCCGGAGTTTCCGGGTTCGACCGAAGCCGCCGCGGCCGCGCCTCTACGGAGACGAAACACAAAAGGCGCCCGCGTGCTTTGTGCTATCGGTGCACGTTAAAGATCCTAATCTGATTTATTCCAAATCCTTCCACTATGTCATCTCTTTCTTTCCCCTTTCACTCCAACTTTCCTCCCTCCCCTCACAACGCGGTCGAGGTGTCCACCGATAAGTCGGGCGGTTACTGCGTGATTCCTCTCCTTTAAAATCAACTAATTTTTCGGTACGGCCCCGCATTGCCTTTTCCTGCCAGTGCGACACCACTCAGCACGCTCTCTGAGCACGCAAAAAATTAGTAGGGGGAGGCTCGCCGGCTTAGCGCATCATTCAGCGGAATCTGGTTGGAATTATAGGCGTTTTCGGCAGGTATACGGTCGGTCTGACTCATTCATGCGACGAGGATGGTAGTGCAGAAGCATATTTTATGCGCACTACAAGCCAGGCAGACGCGCAAATAGAAGGCGGGATCTCTAACATGCAGTGGCACGGCACACAGGCGCCTTTCGCGTCTCGCCGAACTAGGCAGTCGTCTACAAAACCTCAAAATGGGCCTGCCACTCCCGGCCTCTTTGTCCGCAATTTTTTTCCGTGCGTCCACGCCACGATAATACGTGAAAAAAAAAACAAGCGGTAAAGCATAGGTTTAGATAATCCCGCTCTCCCCTGCAACTGTAGAGAGGGATTTCCCACTTCACCTGCCAACCGTGTCTGGAGGAGACGGAAATCCCCTTACAGGCCACCTGCCGACCATGGCAGGTGGAGGCCTCACATGGACGCTGACGCCGTGCAGTTTTCGCCTTCATGGACCATCATAGGCGGCTGCACGCAGGCGATAAAAAGGATAAACACGAATGCTTGCTTTCTTCGTTCACTCCGACCTTCCTCTCTTCCCTTAAGACGCGGTTTAGGTGTCCACCAAGAACTCAGTCAGTAAAAACAGCTTGTAGTATGCGTTCGTGTCTGTTCTCCTTTTATGCGTCGGTGCGTTGTTTTTACTTCACTCGCATGGCGGAGAGAAACGCGCAGCGCAGAAACGAAAGCAGCGGTAGTACGTGGCAGCATGAAGAATAAAAGGTAAAGCGCTCGGGTCTTTGAGTTTCCATGTGCTGACTGTAGGAAGCTGAAAGAAAAAGAAAGTGAAAGAAGCGCGTTGCGCCAAGCGACGACGGCACCTCAGTAGAACGACTCCAGAGAGTGGCAAAAAGTATGGCGGCTGCTTCGAGGTCGCGTGATGTGAGACCGAGGGCTGCACGAAGTGACAGTAGGATCGTCTTTGCAAGCGTTGGCTGTGAGAGACCACGTATAATAGAGGGCTTCGGATTATCCGGGGTTCTTTAAATCACATAGGGCACTGGGTGCCTTTTGATTTTCGCCCCCTTCGAAATGCGGTTGCCGCGGCCGAGATTGAACCCCGGTCTTCCGGCTCAGTAGCCGAGCGTCCTGACCACTGAGCTACCACGGCAGGTAGAAAGGAGAAGCGAGGAACACGCGAGGTTGCCACGTCAGGATGCGTGTGGGGTAGGTTACCCGTTAAGGGTGGTTCACATGCAAGCGATTGAGCGAACTGAGCGACCAGCGGCTCGGCGCAGCGATGCTTTTCGCAAAGTTACGTTTCACATGATTCACTCCAGAGCGTTTACTGCCGCTGCGAATTCCAGTGTTGCTGGCAAATAATACGAGCTCGCGGTTGGTTCCGGTGGTTTGCAACCATCAACATAGACAATGCTCATGCATTATTTTTCCAAGATTGCTGAAATTTTGTTAAGAAATAAAGAACTCTTGTTTGTTAAGTATCAACTACTTCTTATTTTGATACCAATAATGTCATTTTTTTTAATTCGTATGTGCGTGTCGGAAAAACGTGTAGTAAACAAACATTTTCTTTCCCGCACGAATCCTCTTCTTCTCACGTGGTTTTTCCGCCGCGCAGTCATTGGTCAGAGGGCGGAGCTATCGCGCTGTCGCTGCAAAAATTTGCGACTTGTTGGAGCCCCTTCGCTCTGGCCGGCCGAGCCGCCGCGACGGGTCGAAACAGGTTTCTACGTCGCGGCGACAGGATTCGCTGGCATTTTCGCTTGCATGTGAAACGGGCTTCACTGGAGCAGCCGTCGTCGTCGCTTCGGCGGACGCAGTTGCTGCAACGCGCATCTTTTCTTTCAGTCCTTCAGAGAAGACGGAACCCCGGTGGCATGCTGCGCAGTCCGTGGCGTCGGGACTGCAGAAGCAGACGAAGTGGCCATAGTCTTGGCCGTCAGCCAAGGCGAGAGGGAGGTGGTCGAAGTGGTCATCAGCGACTCAAAAAACGCTGTAAGAAATTACGAATCGAGGAGGGTGACGGAGACTGCCTTCCGTATATTTAAAAGGGAAGAAAGACCCAGAGAACTGGTTCTGCTCGTTTGGGCATCAGCTCAGCAAGGACTCAGAGGAAACGAGGAGGCTCATTCGGCCGCTCGAGGTTGTGGGGACTTTCCCTCACGACTTCCCCTTTGGATAGCTTTCCCGCGGTGCACCATCTCACGGTACCGCCTCGAGGAGGGGTACGCCACGGGGCTTTCCCTGGTTCATTCCTTTGAATGGAGTGCCCTTCCTTTGTTCTTTCAGAGCAAATCCCGCCGTGGTCGGCGTATGCGATCACGGGGTGGGGTCCGGGCGGTTTTGAACTGAGTCAACCGCGATTAAGCGGGGAGAAAGTATCTATCTCCCCTAGTAAAACCCCATAAGCTCTCACTTACCGGTCGGCCGCTGGAACCTCCTAGTCACCGAAACTACAAACAGCAGAGAGGATATGTGCTCATACCAGGAAATCACACTATGCTACAGACTAAATCGACAAATTTATCCGCCAGTGGATAGAAAGTTGACTAAGAGGAGTTTATGTGGAAAGTCTTTCCCAAACCAGTACTCTACAGCAAATGGCACCCTGAAGTCTTCAGATCAAAGTGCAAATTTTGCAACAAGGCAGCAGCTTTGGTCCACATGACGTGGACATGTCCGACTACGCACGATAGCTTGCGCACTCTAGAATCCTTAGAGGATTTGCTCTGCAGCCCAGACCTTAACGTCCAGCAGGACATCATCGGTCAAACCTTTGCTGCTGCTGTGTCCCTAAGGATTCCGGCCGACAGCTAGGGGCGACGGGGGAGGGCGACTTCTCTCCTGGCGTTTATTAACTGGCGGCTCACTAAAGTTGTTTCTCTCCCTCCTCTCACATCTCAAGCCGTGGACCCAAAACACAGAGATAGTCATGCGACCGTTACTAAAAGCTACAGTGCACCCCTGAAAATCCTGTCATCGAATTTCGCCTACTTCAATCGTGGGAGGCACGCTCTCTCTCACTCTCTCAAAAAGGTGGCGCAAATAGCGCCTAAACCGTCAGCTACGCCTTCACATAGCCCGCTCACCCAAGAAGCTCAAGAATACGCTAACCAGCTATCTCAGCAGAACACGCTCCAGTTTTGCAACTCCCTTCAGGGAACGCTAGACGCCGCGAAAACGTGGACAATCCCCCGGAGCCTAATCGACCCCTCCAACTCCAAATCCGCTGCTAGCCGCACCATTCAATAAATCGTCCACTCCTCCCCAGGTCGACGACCAAACATTACTAAACACTGTACACACCAGCTACCGGGGCGATACTTCCTTCCTCCAGTCTTTCCCCAATAAACCGGCCGCTCTAGCCCATAATAGCACACCCCATTTACCACAGACGAAGTCTTTGCAGCAGTCTGAGCGTTCCGCCACATCACAGCCCCAGTATCCGGCCGCGTCATCAGTAATATGAAACGAAGCCTAAGCCTCAATCACATCCAGGCCCTTACCGACTGTCTCCGCTATGAGCAGTGGCTCAACCGCGAGGTACTACCCCAGTGTCGCCGCGCAAAAATAATCACCATTCCTAAACCGGGCAAACCTCCTTCCTTGGACGCCCTCAGACCAATTTCCCTCACGTCTTTCTAGAGCAAGCTCTACGAACGAGTGATCCAGACGTGGCTCTAAATGTATAGTGAGGACACCAGACTGTCCCTCCACGTCATGACCTGCTTGACGATGGTTCCATTCGGAATATTACAACCTATATGCAAAAAATGCTGAGACTAGGGGGAGATACCGCAAGCGTGGAAAGCTGCGAACCTGGTCTTCATTCCAAAGCCTGGCAAGAAGCTCAGCTTTGAGCATCTTAAATCCATTTCCATCACATCTTGAATTGGAAAGTTGATGGAGCACGTAATTCAAACTAGACTGAATAGATTCATGGAAGATCAAAATCTTTAATCTGATACCATGATAGGCTTCAGATCAAACCTATCGGCATGCGATGTCATGCTACAGCTGAAGGAGCAGGTAATCGATAAAAAGACGGTTGATACTAGCGTAATTGTGGGACTGGACGTCTCCAAAGCTTTTAATAGTGTCAAACACGTAGCCATACTTGAGAACCTTAGCGCGCTAAATTTTGGAGTGAAGACATCTTCGTAAGGGACCTTCTCTCATATCGGACTGCCACCATCAGCCTGGGCGGACAATCACTCGAAAACATTAGATTGGGGAATAGAGGGACGCCGCAAGGGTCCGTTCTCTCCGATCCTGTTTAATGTAGCGATGATTGGGATTCCAGAGCAGCTGGACGGAATCACAAATCTGCATCACGCCGTATATGCGGACGATTTGACGCTGTGATCGAGCAGAGGTTGCGAAGGACAGATTGAAAGCACACTTAAGAGAGCCATAGATGTAATAGAGAAATGTCTCGAACCGATTGGGTTAAAATGGACGGCTCTTTCTGTCATCTCAAAAAAAAGGAAAAGAAACAGTCCCCCTTGCAAGGGCTGTGATAATGCTTTACGAGTGAATGGTAATGCTATCCCGACGGTAGACATTATTCGAGTCCTAGGGCTGCGCATACAAGCAAACGGCAAAACTCAGAAACTATCATAAGGCTTGAAGCGAGTACCAACCAGAGGTGCCGGCCACTCAAGCGCATTTCTAACAAGCATCCGGGGATGAAGGAGGCCAATCTTTTGAGATTGATTCAAGCTTTCACACACCGCACACGGTTGCAGAGAAAAGCTCTGCGTGCTCTCATATCCTGGCAAAAACGCGTGTGCACTCACGCCACGCACTGTTGCAGAATAAGCAGACACAGACACACGTCCCAGCACGAACGTATATGCTGCACATGTGTGGTCCGCACTGTAGACAGTGTAGGAACGCACAGCACATGCAAGTGTCACAGGCTGTAATCCAGGCCTATGTCTCATAAGAAACCTAATAACAGCTTTCATTGCATACCAAACATTAGTTAATTTCGCCTTGGCGCAAAGGGTAGTTTCCCCAGAGAGAGGGCGATTGGCCAACTGTCCGAGAGTTTTTTCCAAGGCTCTCCTCGCATCAGTGCGATGAATCAGTGCGCGAAAATAATATAACGAATTGTCTCTATGGTTGCAGTTCAAGCAATTTGGGCTAGCTTCAACTCCGACTTTGTGGAGGTAGCTTTTGGTGGGCGCGACACCAAGCTGTAACCGATAACGGAGTTTCTTGACGTCGCAATACATTTGATTGTTGTTGAAGTCGCGAACCAACATCAAGCCGAGAGGACGGTCCTGCTGGTGACTCACACGTTCTAGTACAGTTGCATAGCAGCCTGCATTCAATGAGCCAGTAAGGCGGCTATGTCACTTCTCGGCAACGAGACATGGATGGAAGCCCGATCAGCATGAGCCAGCTTAGCTTCCGCATCAGCGCTCTCATTTCTCGCTTTACCGCAATGGCTGGGTATCCACTGAGGCCTGATAGTGTGGCCGCTCTGGAACACCTCAGCTAGCAAAAGTACAATTTGTCCGATTAGCTGCTCGCATGTGCTTGATTTGTATGTTTTTTATGATCTCCGATGAGGGGCTTGAGTCGCAGAATTTAGTGCAGTGATTTGCAGTCTGCTCACCAACGTAGCGGTTGGCCTGTCGAACCAGACAAGCATACGTATGCCTGCCAGTTTGTTTGCCGTGGATGATGTGTTATGCATGAGCCTCAAGCGGGGGCTGAAGGCACTGCTAGGCACTATAACCGCGGCTGCTGAAGAGGTGTTCGTCGCGGATCCGTCGACGAAAACATATTCTGAGTCAGCATACGTGGAGGAGATATATAATAGCGCGCATATGCTTCAGTGCACATTGGAAGTTGGAATTATCCATAAAGACACCTCCGTAATCTGGTGGGACATGTAGTCTGTTGGCATGAAATTCCGCTGCGTCCTGATGGCTTTCGAATAGGCTGCATCTGGAAGCGCACTACTAATGTTTGCCAAGGGATGGCGGTGATGCTTGGTTAGGTGTTGCAAATGCACCCGTAGCGGCTCTTGTTGGGAATAAATTTGGGCTGGGAAGGCGCGGGCCCCACAAAATGTACTCCATGTCGATGCCTGGCAGGGTAAATCCCAAGCACACCCTTAAATAACGAGCCTGAGCGCTTCCACTGTTCTCAGGGCAGTCAGACTTATTCCCAAAATAACCGGCGCACTGGATCTCAGATGACCGACCACCAGCGTCTGGTACAGATGAAGTAAAGAGCGCTCAGACGGGCCCCAGGATTAGCCTGCTATAAACCCTATAATTTTTGAAAAATTTTCATTTTTTTCTGACCGAAGACACTTGCTTCGTCCAGGACAGGCCGCAGTGTATAGTCACACCTAAGAATTTATAGTGTGTCACGTATAGAATGGCTTGACCATCAATTGCGGCCGGGTACCACGCCTTCAACTTTCGTATTATAGCTAAAATTACACTTTCAGTTGGCTGCAGTTCAAGCCCTGTCTACGCAAGTACGCAGACGCAATGGACACTGAACTCTGTAATCTCTCTTTCACTTGGGGACGCGTGACACTTGATGCCCATATGCAGATGTCGTCTGCGTGCGCGGAGACCGAAAATGTGCTTGGTAATTCTTTGAATAGTCAATTAGTAAGAGATTAAATAGTGTTGGTCTAAGCACTCCTCCCTGATGCACCCCACGCGTGACAACATGATCTGTCGTGTCACCTTCATCAGTCACCATGCAGACTGCCCGGTTCCTCAGGTAACTTGCATTCCATTGATGCCGACGCCTGCCAATTACACATTTCTCGAGGGCGTCTAAAATTTCATCGTGCTGCGCATTGTCGAATGCGCCCTTGATGTCGAGAATGAGAGCAGGCGGTAAACCTGTGGCGACGTTTTTCGCGTTCTGCCGTCGACACGAGATAAGTTGCTTTTTCGGTGGCATGGCGGCCTTTGCGAAATCCTCTCATTGCATTTGGGTATAGGTTGCGTTTTTCAAGAAACCATTTGAGACGAGTTAATATCATACATTCCATTGTTTTGCCAATGCAACTTGCGAGAGTTTAAGTTCTGTAGGATGTCATGTCACGTGGCTATTTTCATACTTTGACTAGAGCCACAATGCGGCTGCTTTTCCATTGATGTGGAACACTGGCAGTGGCGCGAGCGTGAATAAAACAAGTTAAAAGTTCTGCTTTCGGACCCAGGTGGCGTAGCGTGCTGTAGGTAACTTTGTCGGTTCCTGAGGAAAAAGAATGTTTACAAGAAGAAAGCGCCGCTTTGAGTTGGTGCGGCGCACATAGAACGTCTGGACGATGTTCCGCGGTAGGAGGAGCACATCGATGCTGCGGGACCACAGATGTGCTTCCAGCAATTCGCAAGCTGAAATCCTCCACAACTGCAAGAGCTTTTTCCGGCGCTGAAACTGCCAATGCGCGGAAAGGATACTGCTGCTGGGGAGGGGACGGCAATGCTCGGATGACTGGCCATATTCATGGCAGTGGTTTCCGGGGCTCAAGCCTGCTGCAGAACGACCGTCACCGCTGTCTCCCGAGTTTTTACAAGTATTGCTAGCCTTTGTGCACGCCGAGAGGTCCTGAGGTCCGAGACATCTTCCGTCCTGCGGTATTTTCTTTCCGCACGTCGCTGAATCGCACGTGGCTGGGCATAGATCACATCTACTGGTGTTGTGGGATTTGGTACCGAAATGCTACGCGATGACTCTTGCATAGCCGTAACCCGGATCTGCTGGGGTAGTGAGGAATTCACAGCTCGCTTCTAAAGCGCTTCGGAAACAATTCGATTCAGTGCGGCATGCCTTAGCACGTGGAAGACGTTGAAACTAGCGAAGCTGTTCGTAGTTGGCTTGTGATCACTGACGTGTGTTTAAATATCAGCACACCAAGTTGCGAATGACGAGAGACGCCTCGATACCAATGCCCAGAGCCGTACAATGCCTACTACGACTATGAGCGTTCGTTACGGCACTTCCCAGAAAATAGCGGTGCGCATTGAAATCTCCGGCTATAATATGGGGCTGTGAAGTGCTATAATAATGGCCGTGAAGGCTGGTAGCCGCAGTGGGATTCCTAGTCCTATGGGGCTGAGATGTAGGAGCTCTCGCCAATGTGGCGAGGGCTCCTTGTCACCGGGTACATCTGTTGCTAAACCGTCGTCGTTGTTTCGGATGGGCGTGGTTGTTGTCAATCTTTGCTCTTCTATCTCTTTCAACTCTCCCACTGTCTGCACGTGGCAGTGATTGTGGCTCAGCTTGAACCACTGGGCAGACCCGTGCACTTTTCTTTCCATTCTTCCTTCCGTCGAAACAACAACTGGTAGCAGCAGCGGCGAGTGACGAACGAGATCAGCTCCTCATGCTGTGTCTATATTTTCCGCAGGTTGATGTTTCTTTTTTTAATTCGCCCTCGGCTAATGCTCTTACTGCTGCTTCCACTGCTGCTGCTGATGCTTGTGTGTTGACTGTGCGCTAAACTTACTTCAATGCCAGATAATACAGAGTGTATTGTATGTTACGAAGAGATACCCGAAGTTGGTGGCATGTTCCTGACTTGTGCAGAGTGTGGGTGCCCCTATCACCCTGGAAAGTGTTCAGGTGTGAGTACACCTGCATTCCAGAACAAAAGGGAGTCTTAAAACTAAATGGAAGTTCCTAACATGTGACGTTGCTGAACAAAGGAGCGCCACAGTGACTGGCCAACACTACCCCCAAACACTGACCGCACGCTTAATAATTTCAGCGAGAAGATGAGCCTACTGCTTCCTCTTATGGCCAAGGTGGATGCTCTTTCGCAGCTTATAGCCAAAGTAAACGGGATTTAGGAATCCATCCAACATCTCTCCGATAAATACGACTCAATTCTGGAAAAGCTCTACATCCAAAGCGGCGACGTTGCGGCCCTGAGAAAGAGTCGATGCAATTGAGTCAGGCTCATCAGCAGGGTCTAGGCAGATACACAGCAGCTTAATGAGTTTGAGCAATACAGCCATCGGCTGAACCTTGAGACACATGGTATTTCTCGGGAATAGAACGAAAATCTACTTGACAGACTCATTGGGTTAGCATTGCAAACACAAACTTCCTGAATTGACGGAATCTAACATATACGCTCTTCATCGGTTGCCGTTGCGCCGTGGTAACGACCCGGCGGTGGTAGCTCGACTAACACCCCTCAAGCAGAAATGCATGCAGCCCCGCTCCCGTCTAGAGGCAGAAGCAGACTTGAAATTCTACAGCTCGACTCCCAGAACAAGCGATTGCTCTGGCTGGCCGGTGCAAGGGGAAAAGAAGTCTACCGTTTCATGTGGCAAAAGAATGAGGAAATTTTTGCACGGAAAAGCGAAGGTCAACCGTCATTCGCATCCGAAACGAAAATGATCTCGGAAAAATAATGTGAACAAGAGGCGTATGGAGGTGATAGCGCGTTTCCGGTTTCGTCATGGCAGACTTACCTCCTCACTATCGTTATCACGACGCAGACAGTTTTCGTGACGGCAAATGTGCAGGAATAATTCTTACTAATAAATGCTCTTTTTTTCATTTTATAACCTAAGCACATGCAGTTTACGCAACAAAGAAGATGAAATTCACACGTCTTTTTTATTTGGCTTACGAATTCGATGTCGTTGCATTCAGTGAGACTTGGTACACTAGCACCACCGACTTAATGCATTCTGAAGGCTATAAGAATGAAGCTTTGTATCGAGAAAACAAAACAGGAGGCGGCGTTACCCTTTATATAAGAAACAGTATTTCGTACGAAATCATTTCTGAGTACGCCGTCATGAAGGCTGATTTTAAGCCTCTCTTGAAGTGAAAAGCTTCACTACGCTAGGCAAAGCAGTCTCCGCGTATGCCGGAAAATGACCTTGAACGACCTTCAGCCCAACCACGTTAGCGGTGTATGACCATATGTGGTACAGTTATAGTGTTGAACCCTTGACCCATGGCCTTTAGTTTACCTTTGACATATGACCTTGACATTAGGTGACCTTCGGGTTGACCTTTGGCCTTAAGAGCATCCCATAGCGTGATGTGAAGCCAAGTGGTGAGACTGAAAATGAAATCTACTCCGTACTATGCGCTGAGCCTGGCATGGTTCAGGATGTGGCCGTCCTCGGAAAGGTGCGCTGCAGTGACCACAGTACGGTAAGGTCTATAATTACCTCAGACTTGAAGAGGGAAAGGAAGAAGCTAGTGAAGAGTATGTCCATTAAGGAGTTAGCCGTAAGAGGGTAAGTACAGGAATTAAGGATACCGCTGCAGAACAGATATTCGGCTTTAACTGAGGAAGACGATCTTGATGTTCATACAATGAAGGATAATCTGACAGCTATCATTACGGAGTGCGCAGTAGAAGTAGGCGGTAGGGCGGTTCGAGAGGACACCGTCAAGCTATCTCAGGAGACGAGAGATCTGATTAAGAAACGCCAAAGCATGAGGGCGTCTAACCCTATACCGAAAGAATAGAACTGGCAGAGCTATCGAAGTTAATAAGTAAGCGCAAAGGGGGTAGCCGACATCAAGAAGTTTAATATGGAGAGAGTCGAGCATGCTCTAAAGAACGGACGTAGCCTAAAAGCGGTGAAGAGGAAACTAAGCATAGGTAAAAACCAGATGTATGCGTTAAGAGACAAGGAAGGCAATGTCATTAGCAATATGGATAAGATAGTTAAAGAAGTCGATGGGCTCTACACAAATCTGTACAGTAGCCAATGTAATCAGAACGCTAATGAGGGAGACAGTAGCGCACAGCAGTGCGTCATGCTGCCAGTAAAGAAAGAGGAAGTAAAGAAAGCCTTAGGGACAATGGAAATGGGAAAAGCAGCTGGTGAGGATCAGGTAACAGCAGATCTCTTGCAGGACGGAAAGGAGATCGTTCTACAAAAACTAGCCACCCTGTATACGCACTGCCTTATGACCTCGACCGTACCAGAAGGTTGGAAGAATGCAAACATTATCTTAATTCATAAGAAAGGAGACGCCAAGGACTTGAAAAATTACAGACCAATCAGATTACTATCCTTTGCCTACAAGGTATTTACTAAAGTAATTGCTAATGGAGTCAAGGCAACCTTAGACTTTAATCAACCAAATGATCAGGCAGGCTTTCGTAAAGATATTCCACTA
Source organism: Amblyomma americanum (assembly GCA_030143305.2). Classification (NCBI taxonomy): domain Eukaryota; kingdom Metazoa; phylum Arthropoda; class Arachnida; order Ixodida; family Ixodidae; genus Amblyomma; species Amblyomma americanum. Next base: position 77,350 of record JARKHS020005256.1, on the reverse strand, counting down.
TAGATCATATTCACACTATCAATCAGGCAGTAGGGAAATGCGCAGAATATAACCAGCCACTATATATAGCCTTCATTGATTACGAGAAACCATTCGACTCAGTGGAAACCTCAGCAGTCACACAGGCATTGCGTAATCCGAGTGTAGAAGAGCCTCGTGTCAAAATTCTGGAAGACATATATACCAACTGCACAGCTACCATAGTCCTACCATAGTCCTTCATAAATTCAACAATAAAATTCCAATAAGGAAGGGCGTCAGCCAAGGAGACACGATCTCGCCAATGCTATTCACCGCCTGTTTACAGGAGGTATTTCGAAGCCTGAATTGTGAACAGTTGGGAATAAGAGTAAATGAAGAATTCCTAAATAATCTGCGATTCGCTGATGACATTGCCTTGCTGAGTCACTCAGGAGGTGAACTGCAAATCATGATCAAAGAGTTAGACAGGCAGAGCAGAACGCTGGGTCTAAAAATTAAAATGCAAAAAAACCAAAGTAATGTTCAAGAGTCTAACAAGGGAACAACAGTTCACAATTGGCAGCGATGTGCTGGAAGTAGTAACGGAATACGTCTACTTTGAGCAGGTAGTGACAGCTGACCCGTATCATGAGAGGGAAATAACTAGAAGGATAAGAATGATGTGGGGCACATAGGGCAGGTTCTCTTAGATCATGAATAGCAGGTTACCCATATCCCTCAAGAGCAAAGTGTGCAACAGCTGTATCCTACCGGTACTCACCTACGGGGCAGAAACGTGGAGGCTAACGAAAAGGGTTCAGCTTAAGTTAAGAACAACGCAGCGAGACATGGAAAGAAAAATGATAGGTGTAAGATTAAGAGACCGGAAGCGGAGAGAGTGGGTGAGGGAACAAATGCGGATTAATGACATCCTAGTCAAAATCAAGAGGAAGAAATGGGCTTGGGCAGGGCATGTAATGCGAAGACAAGATAACCGCTGGTCCTTAAGGGTGACGGAGTGGATTCCAAGAGAAAGTAACCGTAGCAGGGGGCGGCAAAACGTTAGTTGGGCGGATGAAATTAAAAGTTCGCAGGCAAAGGGTGTATGCAGCTGGCAAAGGACTGGGTTATTTGGATGATGCAGTCAGGCTGATGATGATGATGATGATGATGATGATGATGATGATGATGATGATGATGATGGTGGTGGTGGTGGTGGTGGTGGTGGTGATGATGAAGCCACGTGATGGCATTCGAGGGGGTGTCGTAACACTGTGTGATACCACGTCATAGCCACGTGAACGCGTGGGTATATACAGAACAGCTGTCGCGAGCGTGTAGCGGAGCTGCCATGGAGGAGCCTCAGACGCTTAGTAAGCGTGCTTGCTTTTCGCTGAATTCCAGGCTTAGCCAAGTTAAGCCACTGCCAATTTTTTTATCCCTAGCAGTTCATTTACACTTGGCGTTGTTTATCGACCACCGCTTGGTTCTCTAGATGAGTTCGTTTGTTTTCGTGACGATATCCTAGATCATCTTTCGTCGCTGAAGACGCGCGCAGTAATATTGAGGGATTTTAATATTAACCTTTTGGAAGCATCACCAATAGTTAACAATTTGTACAGATATATTGGCAAAGCTGGTTTTTGCAACATAATTGAGTCTGGATCCGACTCGTGTCACGACTCACAGTTAAACGTTATTAGACTTATGTCTGACAAACTTTCAACAAAGTGAAACAAACGTTCACGTGCTCTGTAAACAAACGCTGGCGTGGTCCTCGTCTGACGTTAGTGAGCACCTCTCATTATTTTGCTTCATTCCGAAGCATTCTGTGCTGAGCACCTCTCATTATTTTGCTTCATTCCGAAGCATTCTGTGCTGAGCACCTCTCATTATTTTGCTTCATTCCGAAGCATTCTGTGCTGAGCACCTCTCATTATTTTGCTTCATTTCGAAGCATTCTGTGCTGAGCACCTCTCATTATTTTGCTTCATTCCGAAGCATTCTGTGCTGAGCACCTCTCATTATTTTGCTTCATTCCGAAGCATTCTGTGCTGAGCACCTCTCATTATTTTGCTTCATTCCGAAGCATTCTGTGCTGAGCACCTCTCATTATTTTGCTTCATTCCGAAGCATTCTGCGCTGAGCACCTCTCATTATTTTGCTTCATTCCGAAGCATTCTGTGCTGAGCACCTCTCATTATTTTGCTTCATTCCGAAGCATTCTGTGCTGAGCACCTCTCATTATTTTGCTTCATTCCGAAGCATTCTGTGCTGAGCACCTCTCATTATTTTGCTTCATTCCGAAGCATTCTGTGCTGAGCACCTCTCATTATTTTGCTTCATTCCGAAGCCTTCCGTGCTGAGCACCTCTCATTATTTTGCTTCATTCCGAAGCATTCCGTGCTGAGCACCTCTCATTATTTTGCTTCATTCCGAAGCATTCTGTGCTGAGCACCTCTCATTATTTTGCTTCATTCCGAAGCATTCTGTGCTGAGCACCTCTCATTATTTTGCTTCATTCCGAAGCATTCTGTGCTGAGCACCTCTCATTATTTTGCTTCATTCCGAAGCATTCTGTGCTGAGCACCTCTCATTATTTTGCTTCATTCCGAAGCATTCTGTGCTGAGCACCTCATTATTTTGCTTCATTCCAAAGCATTCTGTGCTGAGCACCTCTCATTATTTTGCTTCATTCCGAAGCATTCTGTGCTGAGCACCTCTCATTATTTTGCTTCATTCCGAAGCATTCTGTGCTGAGCACCTCTCATTATTTTGCTTCATTCCGAAGCATTCTGTGCTGAGCACCTCTCATTATTTTGCTTCATTCCGAAGCATTCTGTGCTGAGCACCTCTCATTATTTTGCTTCATTCCGAAGCATTCTGTGCTGAGCACCTCTCATTATTTTGCTTCATTCCGAAGCATTCTGTGCTGAGCACCTCTCATTATTTTGCTTCATTCCGAAGCATTCTGTGCTGAGCACCTCTCATTATTTTGCTTCATTCCGAAGCATTCTGTGCTGAGCACCTCTCATTATTTTGCTTCATTCCGAAGCATTCTGTGCTGAGCACCTCTCATTATTTTGCTTCATTCCGAAGCATTCTGTGCTGAGCACCTCTCATTATTTTGCTTCATTCCGAAGCATTCTGTGCTGAGCACCTCTCATTATTTTGCTTCATTCCGAAGCATTCTGTGCTGAGCACCTCTCATTATTTTGCTTCATTCCGAAGCATTCTGTGCTGAGCACCTCTCATTATTTTGCTTCATTCCGAAGCATTCTGTGCTGAGCACCTCTCAATATTTTGCTTCATTCCGAAGCATTCTGCGCTAATTAAACAGACAAGGACGTCTACAACGCCGATGATGACTCAGGATAGAGTTGAATACTTTTGCGCACTTGTAGTGTCCTCAGTAAACTGTTCTGAATTCTTAGAAGCGCAAAACCGTAATGCCTTGTATGATAAATTCCTGAATTCATGGGCCTATACGAACGCGCATTTCCTGAAGTAGTAATAAAGCAAAGTAAAAGAGCACGAAAACCAGCTCTTTTGTCAGCTCTTTTGTCAATTTATTAAATCTAAGGATACATAAACACTGAAGGAATATAAGTCGGTTAGAAATAACTAGCGCCCAACATAAAACGATCACGCATTCGGTATTTCACAGAGAATTTCGCTGATATTTGCTACGACCCCACGAAAACATGGTGTGTATTAAAAGATTTATCACGATCTACTAGGGCTTGTATTCCCACGTACATCAACGCACACGGAAAAATACTGAGCGGCAAGGCACTGACCGTGGAATTTAATAGCCATTTCTTAACAGTTCGTGAATCGAATTCAGTTCAAGAAAAGCACGAGCAGGTTGATGTGGTGCACTCAGCATTTCTGTTCCCCTCAACATCGTCAGAAATTATTATTATTAGCGGCCTAAAAACACATCGGCTCCTGGCTGTGATGGCATAAAAGATAGGCCTATTGTGGCGTTTTCTGATCTTTTTATGTCACGTGCTTTGTCACTTCAAACACTTCTAATAAGTATGGGTACTTTTCTTGATATCATGAAAGTTGGCAAGGTATCTGTGTTGCATAAAAGTGGCCCTGTTGATAATATTATTAATTACAGACCAATATATACTCCCGTTATTTTCTAAAATACCAGAGAAGGCAATTATTTCAAGGATGGTCAGTCGTCGTCGGGCACACAATCTTATATCTTCATGCCAGTACAGATTTCAGAAAGGATAATCTACAGAATCGGCACTACTACGTGTGAGGAACAAGCTTGTCACGAATATAGAAAACCAGCTGTGCACAACTGGCCTATTATTGGATTTTAGTAAAGCATTTTATTTTTTTTATCACGAAATACTAGTTACAAAATTAGCAGATTATGGTATTAGAGGTGTTCACTTAGTTTGTTCCGCAGTTATCTCACCGATCGCTACCAATTTGTAAGCACTAATAAAATTTCATAAGGCACTCAACATACAAGATTTGCTGTTTCCCGGGGATCTATATTAGGGCCTATAGCTTCTTTCTTTTATACATGAATGACATTGTCTCTGTACCAAATACATCAGATATTGTTCTTTACGCCGACGATAGTAGCGCTTTCTTTTCATCACATGAACTTTCGTCTCTATGTCCAAACACCAGTTTGTGGCTTTAGAATCTATCCGAGTGGCTTGATAAAGATTGGCTTTAATTAAATAATAAGGAAACAAAATATATTGTTTTTCAGCAATAAATCATTCTGTTAATCACAGTGGGCAAATAGCTTTCAAATCCCATTCCCTGGACAGGGTTGCTGAACAAAAGTTTCTTGGTGTATCGTTTCATGAAAATTTACTCTGGACATCCCATGTAAGCTAGATAAAGAAATAACTTAGGGCGAATTATAGACATGCTAAATAGATTTCGTGCTTTAATTCCTGTAAACCTCAAGCGTCAACTTTATTTTAGCGCTATTCACACTAGACTGCGATGACTTACTTATTTGGGGTGTGAAATCAAAACAAACATTGAAAGCCTTCTCCTGATGCAAAAAATGGGGTGTTAGATTTATTGAAAGCCTATCCAAATTCAATCCTACTTCATTCTACTTTAACAAGTACGCAATACTGGCTATAGGGAAACTCTATGATCTACAATTGTCGGAGCTGGTGTAATCTGAATTTCGAGCCGACTGTAAACTCTTCCTCTCCGCATACACAGATAATGAACTCGCTTATTTTTCAAGACATTTGCATTATAAGAAAAACAAACTTAGGACAAACTATCGCACACATTTACTATCATGGCAAGTCCCTGAGCTTTTAAATCGCGGTCCTTCATTACTTCACATAATGGAACGGTCTCCATGCTTGCCTGTGTTTCGAAAACAGCCAGTTATATTTTTTTGTCTAACCAATGAGGGCATTTCGTTCTTTTCATGCGTACTGAAAGCCGTCTACTTTCTTCTTATGCTTATCTTTTTTTATACCGCAGTAAAAAGTGTTTAGATGTGTATTTTTTGTGACGAATGCGTTCAATTTTTTCTTCACTAAAGGTGGTAAAGTTGTGGTATGTATTGTTGCTAATTATAATGAGCAATAATGTTGTACCGTTTCTTGTGCTGCTTGTGTTGCGACAGCTGTAGGGTGCCAGGGGCCTAGTCAGGGGAATCTCTTCTCCCCTTGTGCCCCGGCACCTTGGTAATGCTGCATTTTATTGTCAGACATTTCAGTAAACTGAAACTGAAAACTGTAACTGAAATGCTGTCCAGAAGTGAGTGCAGTCGTGTTGCGTCGAATCTACTGCTGCGTGGTATGTATCCACCGATAATGGAGGTTGTGTGCCCATGCAGGTTCACACAGTTACGGCAACATACCCGTTGCTGCTGCCTCCGGTAACTGGGTGGGGAACGTAAGTCAGGTCGCGGCGAATGCACAGTAGGACCTTGCTTGGATGTCCAGACGCTTCGGATAGAAATTGCTCACTTCCGGACAGGCTAAAAGTAAAGGCGATATTCGGCTCACATATCACAAGCACCGGAAACCGATCGTGAATATCCTCTGCCTGAAGTCCGCTAGGCAGTTTCGCAGACCTCAAGCATTCCGTTGAAATACTGCCGATCGAGAAATTCTGCCCTGTAGTGATAGTGGCGGTGACAGTAGAGCCACGATTGCTTTTTTATATTAAAGAGTTGCAGGGACCGGCTCCACAGCGTCTAAAATTTGGACAGCTGCCCTAGCAACGGGCGTGTCCACACCAGCAGTGGTTAGTCGTAGTGTACCTATCAACTGTTCAAGCATCACCCTGATTTGGTGATCTGTGGTCACCTAACAGGCGGACACATTGGCGGACGCGCCTCATACATTACAGTGCGCCTTGGTAGAGGTGGCCATGCTGCAGAGTCCTCCTGAGTGGTCGGAATACTTGGCACTTTTGCAGGAGAAGCCGATGACTTCTGAGCGGTAGCGTGATAGTGATGTGTTGTTGCTTCATTTGCTGTATTCGAGCCATTCTACCGGTTCCGTGTACGCCTTCTCCTCTGGTGAACTGCATTTCCTGCTTCACGGCGAGTAGAGGGCTCTGTGACCATTTTCTTTAAGATCTCCATCTCTGTCTTTATTTTCGGACACTCCCTTTATGTTGCCTCATGAGGTCCTTTGCGGTTTGCACATGTGGGCACTTCAAATGTGCCTGCCGGTCCCTTCTGGTCTCCACCACAACGCAGGCAAGCTTTCTTGCTCGTGCAGGCAACGCTCACATATCCTAGCTCATGACGCTTTCGGCACTGCTGAGTGCGGGGTACATAAGGGCGCACTGGATTTCTCACAAATCCCGCCCTCACGTGCGATGGAAAATTGACGCCTTCAAACACTAATTTCATGCAGCTGGATTGCCCAAACCGGTTAATGCAAGGGATTGTGACTGAGCAAGATAGCAGGTTCACCAAGTCCATGTCTTTTATCTCGATCTCTACATCACAAATCGCGTCCGCAGTAGTGTTAAGCCCGTGTGCAAAGGACGAGCGAACACGAATGTTGCCAAGCTCTGACACCGTCGTCAACTTGTCCAGGGTGGCCCGGTTGGAGACGTCAACGGAGAGGATATTCTTTCTCGAACTTAAATTAATACGAACTTTCTTGAATCGGCCCAGAACCAGGCAAGAGTGAGATGAGAGTCTGTCTGTTGATGGAATAGCTATTATCCTTATCTTCGACAGGCATGTAAGAAATCGTGAAAGCTAGCGTTTGCGCACTCACACTGGCCTCATTAGTTCTCCGAACTCGGTTGGTTAGGTCGCTTCGTACCCACACTGTGCCTACACTCTTTCAAGGTCTCGCAGAGCTTCTTTTTCAGGCGCCGACTCACCATCGCGGTGTAGCCACCGTCGAACTCCGTGTCATCTGTGTCGGAGTAACTAGATGACCCCGGTAGCTCCAAGGGGACATACATCCACGCTGGAGCCACGTTGGCTCGCTGGGTCAACGCTGCTGCCTACGGTAGGCAGCTGAGACGGCTGGCCATCCGCCATCGCCTTGGACGGCGAGGTCGCCATAGTGACGACAGAAGCACAATGTAAATAGAAAAAAGCAAGAGCTCAAGAAAAGCTGGCTGGCCTCAAATAAAGATGGCACATACCCACTACGGGGGAGTGGCCAAGACACAGGCGGTTAATTGCTGGAAATAGGGTTTAGAGGGAGAGAAAAAAAAAGGAGTAATAGTATGCTACCATTACTAGGCGACAGAGTCGACGGCGCAACGACAGGGACCTGTTAATTAGGATATCGAAGACGGGAAGAGGTCTTTATGCGCAAATTCAAATATAATGCTAGTAGTGTTTCAAGTTAGCACTGACTGAGCGGTGAGCGAAAAAACCTAAGAATGGGAGTCGCTGTGTTTCAAGACGGAAATTTTGCACAGCAGAGCGCAGACTCCAGCTGTTTCGACCAAGCTGTTGTTGTTATTGTTGTTATCCTATCAATAGATGGCATATACCCACACTGGGGGATCGGCCAAGAATCGGGTGGCTATTCACCTGTACTCAGGTAACAAAAAAAGCACGCAAGAACGCAACACCGGAGGATTCTTCCTCATGAACAGAAAGGGCATAAGGGTTTTGATTTCAAAAACATTAATAACAATAATAATAACAATAATAATAATAATAATAAAGAGAGGGATTGAAACAAAATTATTAGGTCAAAATGTAATAATTGATAGGAAAGGAAATTTTGTAACACTTAGCATGCCAGTTGGTGAGATTGTAGCAGGAAATTTAGAACAGCGGTTGAAACAGATCTGTGGATGAACCCAAATGTGGTGGCACCGAATGATAGCAAGAGCGGGCTTAAACTAAGATCAAGGGGCCGCAAGGGCTCCTCCAGCAACCTTCTTCTCAATGCGGTGAATCGGCGACAATAGAGCAAAAAAATGCTAATTAGATTCAGGCTCACGGCAAAATGCAAAAGGGGGGAGAGCGCCAAACCCGACCTATAAAGATAGCTGTTGAATCAATGCTCAAGTGTACTCAGATATGACTGCAACAGACCATGCAGGGAATGTATATCCGGCGCAGCCGCAAAAAACGCAATGTCGTCCGCATATACGTAAGTGCGTACATGGCGGTGGAGAGGAATTGAGCTCAACAAGATATTAAAGAGCCCAGGAGAAAGAACGGCTCCTTGCGGTACACCTCTCGTTTGTTTGTACCTCTCTGAATGAACACCATTATGGACGCAAAAGAATTTCCTCTTATAAAGAAATGCAGATATCCAAGCAACTATATAATCTGGAAACTGAAGAGACTGTAGCCTATGTATCAGGATGGAGTGTTCTACACTGTCGTAAGCTTTGGCGCCGTCTAGCGTAACCAAAGCCGCGACCAGGCGCTGACGACGAATAAGGAGAATTCTGCTCTCAATATCAGCATGTGCAATCCATATCGAACACCGTGGCCGGAAACAGAGTTGACACGGACTGGGTATATTTTTGCTGTCCACGAAGGCTGACACCCGAATTAGTAACACCCTCTATATTAATTTTACCACGTTTGATGTTAAAGAAATTGTAGTAATATTATCTAATTCATAGCCTCCACCCTGATTTTTAAGTAAAGGGATCGCCTTGGCCAGCTTCCACTCAGGAGGTATCCAAGCGTGTTTGATAGAGTAGTTTAGGAGGTGCAATAAGGAGTCCGGAGATTCCTCATAGAGAATCTTGAGCATCTTTGTAGTGACACCATCAGGGCCAGGAGCAGAAGCTGGTAATCTCAGTACAACTTGGGAAAGCTCTGATAGATTAACTTGTGAGGCATTATTATTTGGCACCACTGCCGCAAACAACATTTATCGCAAAGGCAGTACAGACGAAAACCGCTTTTGCAAGCCCGCGGCAATTAATTCAACGCCTGGATAGCTTCTTTAGGTGACATAACTAACGACTGTAAATTACTAGAGGACGTTAGCAGTTTTCTAGACCGTAGAAAGCTGAATAGTGCTCGTCGGTTGCCCGACTTTGAAAGATAATAGAAATGTTCTCAGTTATTATTTTCCTTCGCACGATAAACTGTGCCTTTAAAGGTGGCTGCAATAAATTTATAATCACTCCAGTTATTTGGGCATTGGTTGTGAAGAAGCTTTTTTCATGCTGCCTTCCTCCGCCTGTAATCTCTTGTACAGTCCGCATTCCACCAGGTAGAAGAATTCCCTTTTGTTGGCCGCACCAGAAACTCCGACTTTATACGGCATTCTTCTATAGTCAGACATATGCTTGCTGACTGGTGGACCTCGGCGATGTTAGACACTGCCGCAAGGGCAGAGCGCAACGCCGTCTGAAATCTGTCATAATTTACATGTGACCGCAACTGAGAAGACGCCGGAGTAACACGACATATGATATCAAAATGAATAGGTATATGGTCACTTGAGGGGCCGCTATCAACAGTCGACCAATTCGTTACGTTAATTCCAGGACTAATGAACGTGAGATCTAAAACAGATTGAGTGTGTGAGCGAAGATAAGTGGCCGATCCTGAATTTGAGCACATAAGGTTGTGATCAGGAACCCAGTACCAAAGGCGCTTGCCGCATAGATTAGTCCTAAAACACCACGACATATGGTGAGAATTGAAGTCGCCAGCCACGACAGCTGGGTTTTTACAGTTAGCGAGTAACAAGTACAGAGGTCTAATATCCTGTACTGCAGAGGGGAAATGACAATTTGCTATGAAAAATGGAGAGCACCCAAGAAGTACAAAGTCTAAGGCCAAAGTATCGCAGCCAGGAGACATTTCTTGAAAAGATACCTTAGCCCTGTGGCAAAATTTTGAAGAGACTAAAGTTAGTAAACCCCCTCCTCTTGACTGGCGATCTCGGCGAAATGAACGGTAATTGTTAAAATTAAAATGTTTTGCGGTTGAAATCCAGGTTTCTTGCAGAATTGTGACATCCGGATTAAGCTGCGTAGAAATGCAGAGTAAATCTGTTGAAGTTGAAAGAATAGAGTGACAGTTCCACTGTAGAACTCGCAACGACGCAATGGTTGCGAAAGCCTAGCTAGCAGCAGCAACTGCCGGCCCCAAAATGGTATCCTTGGGCTTGGTGCCAAGCTGCTGCTTCTTTTATTTGGGCTGGGTACGTGGAGAAGACGACGAATCAGACATAGGGGACCCGCTGCGCTTGAGAACCCGCGCATCAGGCTCCATCATCTCGGAATCATAGATGATACCATTATCACTCGAAGTACCCGAGGTAAGTACCGCGGATGGGGCAGTAGTTCGTTCCTGGGGCAGAGATGCTTCAGGAATTGTAGACCGGGTAAGAGTAGAGGGAATTGCTGTCGAGAGAGGGGACAAACCGGCCTGCGCGGCATGTGTAAGCTGAGTCGCTAGAACGTTTGTAAGGCACTCCGATACACTTACTACAATCCTTTCTACGATTTTAGACATTGAAGCCTCTATAGCAGCCGCAATTGCCTGGGACAGCGTCGAGTCTAACATGACTCCTTGACGAGCGGTCACACCTGCATAACCGTGAACATGTTCTTTTACCTCTGTAATAGCGTCAGGGCGCGAACAGCGTTTTCTGTCCATTATCTCTAGTATTTGGATTTCCTGCGCTCTGGAGGGACAATTTGAGTAGTTTGCATAATGGCCCCCACCGCAAAGGCCACACTTCTCGTTCTGCTTAGTGCAGGTGCTCGTTGCATGACCATCCTCACATGCAGTTGCAACAGCGCAAGTTGGACTTGCAACCACCGGCACTATGGCCATAGCGTCAACAGTTGCTGCACTGCAAAGGCCTAGAGGATGAAGGGTCTACCCAAAAAATTAGAGGTCGTGCCTTGATTTCAGAGAGGCAGGAAGTTCCGACAAAGGTGGCAATTACAAATTCGGTAGGCACCCGCATGTTGTTTACATCCCGGATACAGCGGTGCACAGCAACAACAGCTGCAGCAGACAGAAGTTCAAGAGCCTCTGCTGGAGACAGGGAAGAGTCCACGCCTTGAACGATACCTTTCTTGCAAGCCAGATGTGAAGGGATAAAGGAACTTTCCCGAAGCGAGGCAAAGGATGAAGCGTTCAGTAAATCTCTTACACAGGCGAAGTCAGGCGATCTACACAGAATCTCACCGCGTCCAAACTGGCGTACCTCTGATATTGACTCATAATGAGAAGTGGCTGACTGGAGAGCAGCCCGAACAGCTCCAGGGTTGGTCATCTCGATTGCACCGCCGTCCTGAGGCACCAGCGCAACAGGGATACTGCCGACGCCGCTGCGCAAAAAAGCTTCCAAAGGCAGGAAATCAGGGGATAGAGAAGCCGACCAGGGGGAACTGCCCTGGCCGGAAGACTGGGTAGACATAGCCCGGGCTAACTGCCTTACCGCGTGCTTAAAGCTCTCAAAACGAGAAGCCACCCGGAACTTAGCCGATCGTTCCCAGCAGAGCAGAGCAGCGGCTTCTTGCAGCTCGCATCTTCAACCAAGTGGCCCTTCGCCGCGCTCCTCTTCTGCTTCCTCCTAAAGCGGTGAATGCCGCCCGCGTCCCGGGCCTGTGTATTCAGAGTAACATGTGGGCTTCTCACGCTATCAAAACACTCAGAGAAACGGGGGACCAAACCGGCCGTGTGATAAGACACATCGCCTAGCACCACGAATTCAGGGATGAGAGATTAGAACACACTTAGGCTGCAGTGAATGCCTTCATAATGAGAAAGAATACCTACGGTCTCCTCTATCAAACCCTGCACAAAAGCGAGAGAAGCATATTGACAAATTATTCGGACTGCGTACCGGACGGCACTATAGGCCTCCACATCGATACTTCTAACGAAAGCCCCTTAGCCCTCGGACTGCATAATACTTTTGATGGAATTACGTCCCGCAGTTCTCACATCACAGAAGACCAGGTTCCAGACCACTGTGGCGGGTAGTGAGATCCTCAAAGGTTTGGGCACCTGTTTAGCCATGCTCGCGCAGGACTGCTGAACCTTTGTCAACAATGTTACATTTATGTTTAAATGTTTAATGTTTTAAGACGTTATTTAACGTTTTTTTTTGTAGCATTAAAAAAACGTTAGGGAAAAATGACTTTAGGAACACTGAAATAACATTTGACCAAAACGAAAAAGGAAACATTATTGTAATGTTTCGTGCTACCTGGAATCACGAGAAAGACGACACACAAAGACACACAAGTGCTAACTGACAACTGGTTTTAATGCTATCATTCTGGCTTGCATGGAGGAAAGAAACAGCTTCCTGCTCGCTTATGACATCGCAACGATTGTCTAGCAACTGAAACTAAAACTTATGAGGAAAAATAAATTACAAATTAGTTATATAGCGCTAACGAATTCCACGTGGTGATGCATCTTTACTAACGTCATACGCAGAATTCCAGGGCAAAAACACGCTCCGAAAAATTTGGTGTCTCCACTCCTTAGGAGCCGTTTATTTGTTACATCTGTGCGTGACAGCTTGCTTGCAAATGTCACCTTCCAATGGGCTTACCTGCGACTGTGTATACGAAAACAACATATGCTACTGCGCCACAAAATGAGCGTTGCGGCAACCTTCAACACGCGCACAGAGCGCACACGCTGCGCCAGGGGTACACCAACCGAATATGTCCGCCTTGCTACAGTGAACTAGAATATTGGGTACTGCGCTCACAGGCACGGCTCGGGGTGACCCCGCCGATGTCGACAGGGCGCGGCGGCGTGTGGTAGCGCTGCACGCGTCTTCACTGGTAAAAATTAGTGGCGTATTCGGCAGGCGTCGCAGTAGGTGTGGTAGGAGTGGTAGCCACGCCGACGAATTGAGTTATTATCGCGACATTCGCGTGGGTGTCGCCAAAATGGCTAAGCGGACCTTGAATGCAACTTTATTTCTGCCCTGTGCATTGTTTAGCCATTCCTCGAAGGTCCACAAGGGACTTTGAGTGGAAGATTATTGCTGGAGGTTGTAATGCACTGCACACAGTGGGATTGTACAGCTTTTTTTATTAATGCTTAACGTCAATAGTAGTAGCATGTGGTGTAGCGGAATTTGGTTCATGCCAGGGACAAACGCGGAATTAAAAGAGTGATGGCTGCAACAATTATTTGCATTCGCAAGGAGCCGAGATTCACAGAAAACAGAGGGGTAGGAAAACGATGGATAGAAGGAATTCCGCACGTAGACACATCCACAAGCCATTTAGACACAACAGTAACAGTGGCTTCTTATTTATTTGGGCAGTCATGCATCCACTGCTGTTTGAAACAAATGAGGCAGATTTGTCACCACTGCATATATATGCTCGCTCATTTCCTCATTTCGCCTCTTTTTCCTTCAACTTGTTCTAGCACTTCAGCAGCGTTAGCAGCGGCTCAGTTGAAGGTGCTACCTTTTTTTAATTAACTCCTTTCACATAAAATTGCAGTCTAGTTACTAAATGAAACCTTATGACTTCTTCACAGAGGCCTTCTGCGTGAACGGGGCAACCAACTTCTTGCTGCAGTCTACTTCTAACCACTTCCAACACATCAAGAATACTTTCGGAATGCAATTCATTCCAGCTAAACCATTCTGTGAAGAAGTTGTCAAGTTTCAACGCAAAGCCATAAAGCTGCGCCGATGGGTACAGCAGTCCTCTGTGGTCGCGCTATTTTGTCAGCCTCGCAAGGAAAAAGTTTTCATCAGGAGACTGCATTGTAAGCAAGGTCATGCGCATTTGGTAATTTGTCTTCAATACACACTTCTGTGCAACATACCCTGCTAGGTAGAAAAAAAGTCTACAGTCACTTATCTACGTGCTCATCGTGGTCATGCGCGTTGGAATACAAGCCGAATTCTGTTCATGAGTGGAAGGCCTCGACACTGCATTTGAAGGCTGCCTATCTGGGCATGCTCCATCACATCTGTCTTCAAAGTCTAGCAGAGAACCTATCACTGTCTCAGGATATATTACGATATTAATTTTATCAGCGCATAAAATTGCCTTTCATTTTATGAGCCCATAAAATGAAAGGCAATTGCCTAGGGTTAAAAATTGGTTCAGTATATGGTGCTGGTTGCACCCCGAAGACTGCCTTATGATTCCTAAGAGATTCTCAAGAGGATCTTGGCTAAGCTTTGAAGTCATCAGATATCTGCACTTCAGCTTTTCTGTCAGGGATGCCAACGTCAGTTGAAGTGTGCTGAAAATAGTCAAACGAAGAACAGCGACTGTTTAGGCGCTCAGAAAACCACGACCACTTTTTACAAGCCTCTCCCAATTGTCAAGGAATGTAAAAATTTATTCATACGTGAACGCCACCATACGTGAACAAAAATGTGAAGTGGCTCCGAGAAGCGCGCAAACCAGCGCAAAACCGTACAACGGAACAACGAGACCCGCCGCAGTGGCTCAGTGGTTAGGGCGCTCAGCTACTGATCCGGAGTACCCTGGTCTGAACCCGACAGCGGTGGCCGCGTTTCGATCGAGGCTAAACGCTAAGGGCGCCCGTGTGCTATGCGATGTCAGTGCACGTTAAAGATCACCAGGTGGTGGAAATTATTCCGGATTCCTCCACTACGGCACCTATTTCTTCCTTTCTTCTTTCACTCCCTCCCTTATCCCTTCCCATACGGCGCGGTTCAGGTGTCCAACGATATATGAGACAGATACTGCGCCATTTCCTTTCCCCCAAAACCAATTATTATTATTATTATTCTTTCAGTACCCCCTTTAACCCTCCCCTTACGACGCGGTTCAGGTGTCGGACGAAATGTGAGACAGATACTGCGCCATTTCCTTTCCCCAAAAAAGCAATTTAATTTAACTGACAACAACGAGTCCGCAAGTTCACACGCGGCGCAACGACAGCGACGGGAATCCTACCGGTGGATGGATGGATGGATGGATGGATGGATGGATGGATGGATGGATGGATGGATGGATGGATGGATGGATGGATGGATGGATGGATGGATGGATGGATGGATGGATGGATGGATGGATGGATGGATGGACGGACGGACGGACGGACGGACGGACGGATGGATGGATGGATGGATGGATGGATGGATGGATGGATGGATGGATGGATGGATGGATGGATGGATGGATGGATGGATAAGGTTAAATTCTTTAAATCGGGCGGTGGCTCAAACCACCTAGCCATGACTTATGAAATTTTGCTCTTGTCTTGATTTTAGCCACCAATCAGATAACCTTCGCTTGTTTATTTCTACCCGCTTAAAATCTACTTTCCCTTCACAGTCCTTAAACCTCAATGCCTTGGATAAATCAGCCCGCTGCTTCCCACTGCAGGGTGAACCCCTTTACAGAAAAGCATCAAGTGTTCAGCCGTTTCATCCTCCTCTCCGCACGCAACGCACAACGCGTCTATCTCGTGGTACCTGACTCTATATGTTAGTCCTCAAAACTCTCGTCCTGGCCTAAGACAACAAATAGCTTCCCCTACAATTATCATAGATATTTTCTTTGGCAATTCCCTGCTTAAAAATCCTGTATGTTCCCAGTGCCGATTTCGTCAGAATCCCTGTTTTCCACAGAGCCCTCTCTGTTTCTTTAAAGGGACACTGAGGAGAAATTGAAGCTGGCTTGTATCGATAGAATATCAGCTCCTGATCACAAAAACGCCGCTCATACAAAAACAAAGCTCTTGTAAGGTAGAAAATAGCAAGAACCAAAATACAGGTATCGCCACCACAGGCCAATCTCGCAAGTACAAGCGTGGTGACGCCATAGGACAAGAGACGCCCCCTTGGAGGAATTTTCAATCCTACTTGGGTTCACGAATCTCTGAGGCTGACAAAGGTATGTTGCGTAGGTCAATATTGAAGTAAGTTTTCTTTTAAAACCAATAGCGCACTTTTATCACACAAGAAAGGCAGGCAAAAGACAACCTGAATGTTGGAAGCAAAGAAAACGGATGTTTGGCGGCGCCACAGGCGGCCAGGAGAGTTTCGATTTGTTATGGCGCTTCGCGTCTATGAGCTTTGCGTGCCCCGTGGTTTTGTTTCTGACGCGCTTCGATTTACAAGCGCCGAACAGCAGAGGAACTTCAAGTGCCCCTTCAAGTGCTAGTTAACCTTTGAAGGAGCCTGTTAAGGCTTGTCAGATGATCGCCACGGTCGATGAAAAGCTATGATGGCACGATGGTCGGTGATCGTACAAGGCAGCACTTGTGTATTCGCACGCTTGCCCGGCGAAACATTCCCGGCTGTGCCAGTCAACTTCAAACTACTTAACGGAAATCGTTTATTAGGGACGGGAGACAAGGTACAAGGCAGTTCGGAAAAATTGCTGATGGCCTAGCTCTGTTAGGCCAGGATATACCTAGCGAAAGCGCGGATATTTCGGCATCAGAAGAGTGCATTCACTAGATGCGCCTTTATTGACGGCAGTAACTTGAGCCGTCGTGGCGGAGCTTCAGCATTTCCGCCTCAAACGCCGAAGGCCCTGGTTCGATTCCGAACCTCGGCACCGGACTTCTTTTCTTTTATTTAGTGAGTGGGCGGGGGGTTTCGGTGGCTCCCATAGATGCCGCCGCTGAATACGTTGGTTAGCGGTTAAGCGCAGGCTCTGTTAAGGCGCTTTTATGCAGCGGCGAGGCGCGCGCGCGCGAGCCCTGCACGGTGAAGTTACGTCGGCCAAAGCGAGACCCTCTATATTCCAACTGCGCTTGACCGCCGACGCGTTCGGCGGCTTCGGCGCACTCGGACCGCAATGGCGGGGAGACTTGGAGCATCTCTATTTCGCGCCGAGTACGCCAGCCGCCGCCGGCCTGGCCAGACTGATTCGGCTCCGCGGCGAGGTGCGCGTTGAGACGTAATTCATTAACTTCGGCAGTTCGGCGGAGCTGTTCTTTTCGAGCTCGGCTATTATAATCCATTCACAGTACA
The DNA here is from genome assembly GCA_030143305.2 of Amblyomma americanum. NCBI lineage: Eukaryota > Metazoa > Arthropoda > Arachnida > Ixodida > Ixodidae > Amblyomma > Amblyomma americanum. Next base: position 59,999 of record JARKHS020005256.1, on the reverse strand, counting down.
TATCTGAAGGTACATGCAAGTGGGCGAGAGAGCCAGATCCAGTGGACCCGTTGGATCTAGCGGAAGCCGTTGAAGCGTCGTGCGCCGGCTTTGGTTTCAAGCCGCCGACTTTAAACGCGACCGCCGTCAAGCACCCATTCGTTTTTTGTGGCAAAAAAATAAATAAATAACTTGGCCCTTGCAACCGTGGCAGACGTCGACGCTGCCTGCTGCGCCGTGCAACCGCTCCGTTCAAGGAATCACAATCCGTTGGCCCCAAGGCCCCGGCCAGCCTCCGATGGGCGCAACGCACCCCTCGCGACTCCCCGCACTGGGGTTATGATATTTAGTTTGCAACGTCTGCTCTCTGAGGAAGGGGGAAACCACCCACCGGCGCCTAACCTAACCGTGCTCCCTCAAAAGCAACGCACGCTCTGTGGGGCTGAGGTCGCTGAAATGCAGGCCGGAGTTTTTGCGAGAACTACGTCGTCGGGTTCGGGAACGGGATCCATCGTAACGCTGGCAAGACGCCGGTGCAAACGTAAACGAAGCGACAGTGGCGACCCCCGATGGATGCCTTCAACGTGCGGCGGCGGTAGCTGTCATTTCGGCAGCTGCTAGACCGCATCGCTAGCACCAGAAATCACGGAGTCTCCGTTTACGTCACGTTTCATGTCACTCCGTTCTGTGTCGTCTTAAGAGTTCTCCGTGTCGTCATAAGAGTTCTCGAGTTTGGACCGGAGCGGCGGGAAAAAATTTTTCAACTTCGAATCCAAATTTCTTTGAAATAAATGCATCTTTCGCTCCCGGACAAGCGTCAACAAAGCCATGAAATGCCGAACTATCAGATATTGCTAACAAAAAATTTTCGATAGGGTTCTCCTCAGTGTCCCTTTAATCTTTTTCTTAACCGATAATTGCTGATTTTCCCCCCTACTGCTGTCCAGATATTTGCTTGTCAATTTTCTAATTCGCTTTCTCCATTTCGTGCCAACATTCCTTATGTAGAGGTATCTGAAAACTTTCCTAGCCCACTGCTTTTCCCCCATTTTTCTCAATCGCTCCTCAAATATGCTATCTTACTGCTAGCTTCTCTGCTCTCGAACGACGACCATCCCATATCACCCTGTACCCCCTGATTTGGCGTATTGCCATGTGCTCCCAACGCTAGCCTCCCTACTCCCCGTTGTTTAATTTCCAGCTTTGCTTGAACATCTGTAATTTCCAGCTTTGCTTGAACATCTGGCCTCATACACAGGACAGCATTCCCGAAGGTCAGGCTAGGGACCATCACCCCTTTCCAGATCCCTCTTTCCACCTCATACCTATTGTAATTCCGCAGTGCCTTATTTTTCATGACAGCTGCATTCCTACTAGCTTTATTCATTACATATTTTTCATGCTCTGTCAGACACTCAGCACTGTTATTTATCCACACCCCAAGATACTTGTACTCATTCACTACTTTTAGTACGAACTCCTGTATTCTATGCTCGCCGCCCTCTTCATTAAATATCATGACTGCAGATGTTTCCTTACTATACTTGAAGCCTAATCTATCTCCCTCTGTACTGCATATGTCTAACAACTTCTGCAGGTCTTCCTTGTTGTCAGCCATTATCACTATATCGTCCGCGTATATTAGTCCCGGTAATGTCTGTTTAATCAATTCCCCTTGCTTGAACAAAGATAGGTTGAAGCCTAGTCCGCTCCCCTCTAGCTAGGTCTCCAACCCTTGCAGGTACAACATGAACAACAAAGGGCACAGAGGACATCCTTGTCTAAGCCCCCGCTGTATCTCTACAGGCCCTGATACATTTTTTTCCCATTTTATGAGCACTCTGTTAACTCTATATATATCTTTTAAAAGATTAATTACTCCATTTTCCACATCCAATGTGCCCAGTATGTCCCACAAATGCTCCTGAGTAACGTTGTCATAGGCTCCCCTAATATCCAGAAATGCTAGCCATAAGGGCCTACGTTCCTTTACCGCAATTTCTATACACTGTGTCAATGAAAATAGATTGTCCTCCAACCTCCTTTGTTTCCGGAACCCATTCTGTAGTTCCCCTAACACCCCCTCGTTCTCCACCTAAGCCTGCAGTCTATCCTTTATAATCTGCTTCACCACCCTGTAAACCACAGATGTCACTGTTATGGGACGATAAATACTTACGTCTGCTTTGTCCCCCTTTCCCTTATATATCATGTTCATTCTACTTAATCGCCATTCATCGGGACTTTCTCATCCACTATCATTTGGTTCACTACCTGTATTAATGTTTGCTTGGATTTTGGTCCTAAGTTCTTTATCGACATAACCGGGATACCTTCTGGTCCTGTTGATGTGCCACTAGGAACCTTCTTTGCCCTTTCCCACTCTCCTTGCTCAAGTGAAGCTATTGCTGTAACCAGTCTATCCTCCTTCGATAAATTATGTACCACGTGCTTTGCTGTAAATTTTTCCGTCATCCTTGTTTCTATGTGTTTTATTGCCTCATCCCCTTCTAGTCGAATACCCTCATCTGTAATAATAAACCTTTGTTCTAGCCTAGTCTTATTACTCATTGCATTTAGATGTTTCCAGAATTTTTGGGCTGCTTTTCTATCCTTTTTATTTACTTTTGACATCCATTGGGCACCCTTTCTTCTAATTTTCTCATTAATCAAATAGGATGCGTCCCTTCTACACTTTTTGAAGGTATCCCATTTTCTGTCTACTTCGGGTTTTGGTTCCCCTCTCTTCTTGGAATATCTGTGTTCCCTGGACGCTTCCTGGCGCTTTTCTATTGCCCTCTTGACCTCCTCATCCCACCAACTCTTGGGTTTGCATCTTTTCCCTTTTAGCTTTACTCGCACCTTAGCTAGCTCTAGCTCCAGTAATCGAGTTAATTTGGCATAAGTCCATTCTGTTTCACTATCCTCAAAAATTACTTTCTCGATTTGTTTGGCTGCTGCTTCCAACTGCTTTTATGAGTAAAAATTCCTCCCTGATTGTTCATCTCGCTTCAGTCCTACATTGCTTTTTCTTCTGAAGCTCAACTTGATGCGCTTGTGGTCACTACCTAGACTTCTGGAACCATCTTCATCTATGTTCATTACCTCTAATCTATTATACATCCTCTGTGAAATTAGTGCATAATCTATCGTCGAGTGCAGACTCCTCGCCTCCCATGTTATGAGCCCTTCACACTTCTCGGTGCTGTTTCATACAACTAAATCATGCCTGTCACACATGTCCTGCAGCATGCTTCCTGTCGAATCCGTGTACCCATCCAGGTCTTCTATGTGTGCATTCATGTCGCCTAATATAATTATCCCGCCCTGTCCTCCTAGCTCATCAATGTCGCTTGCAATACATTCTAACATTTTCCTGTTTTCCTCTTTGGCATTAACCCCTGTCCACAGTATACAAAGCCAAGGAGTGTTTGCTTGCCTGCCACTGTTCCTTTTAGCCATAAATGTTCCCTGCATTCCAGTCTAACCCTTTGAAAATTCATACTTTTATGAATGAATGCCCCAATTTCACCTCCCCCTCTGCTGCCCTCTGTTCCATTGCAATAATCCCATGCGTAGTCTGGGTTACAGGGTGGTTGCTCCATGTCTCTAAGATGTGTTTCCACTAAACCATATACCATTAATTCCTCCTGCCTTAACTGTTCTTCTATTTCCTCCCATTTCAGTCTATTCCTGCCACCTTGCATGTTAATGAAACCTATATCTGAATTAACTTGGCCCTGGCGCTTGCGTCTCTTTCTTCCCCTATGGTTCAATTCAGGTCAATTGAGCGCCGTCAACGGCCAAAAAGTTAACGAAAGTTGGAGCATGCAGTCTCATAGGACCCCGCCAAATGTGCAGGTCTCTAGTTCAGTAGGTCTTGCTGTCGACCATGGCCGTCTTGATCACGCGGGCGCGGCGGGGCAGCACCGCGACCCCGCCGCGCGCTCTGATCCAGATGGCCGTGCTGTCGACATTCGCGGGGCCACCCCTTCCCACTGAGCCGCCGCGGAGTGAGCACACTACCCATTCTAGTCCACTGTAGCCTTGCCATCGCGCGCCTGCATGGGATTCAGCGCCTAGAGCACGGTCCTTGGAGGAATAATCGCGTAGAGGACCGGGAGAGAACTATTCGAGATAGTTGGCTGCGTTTAACAGCTAGATGCTGAAACCGATACGGGCCACTTTAAAAGAGGGCGCGCAAGAGCGATTTCGTCACCCGTTTGGATTGGCTTTGCGGAAAAGCTCACGAGTACGCAGACCACAACACTTGTCTTCAAGACAGGATTGTCCTGTGGAGAAGCATATGCCAGACCAAAGGCTTAAGCGATGGCCGCCTCCCCGAATTGTTTCACACCTTCGTACTACAGCGAAAGCGCTACTTCACTAGCAAAGGTAAAAAACCCAAGGTATTTGGGAAGCATCAATATTTGACCTTTGAAGCGGCGAAGGCCTTCACCATAGCCTTGCTTAGCTTCATCATCGCGCCTGTCGTCTGCTAGTATCATCCCTTTGCGCTGCTAAATAAACCCTTGGTTCTGAAACATCTTATTCGAAAACTTTTTTGTTCATCTAGAGCAGTTGATGGCACAAATAGTAGGCATTGTCCTAGAAAGACACTAGTATGACGAAAAAAAATTCTTAGGACGCTTAAGTCTGCTCACGTGCAGGAATGCGAAAGCATGGAACTTTCTAGAACGCAGGTTTTTTCCCACGACGGCATTACGCGTTGTATTCTTAAATTGTTTGTGTCATTTAAGTTTTACAGTTCAATTTATTTTTACTTATATTGTTATCATTTATATTTATATTTTTCTTCATATTTAATGTTTTTATGGCTTTTTATTCTGTTTTATTTTCTATTTTAATTAGGTTTTGATAACTTCATTTCATTGACAGTTGAGGCGAACCTTCTTCCGCCCTGCGAAGCGTCCGTTCCTGCGAACTTCCGGCGGACCAGTGAGGTAAGTGGCTTTCGCCTTAAAATGTGGTTGAAGCGATACAGAAACTAATGATGTCTTCGGCTGACGGCACTCGTGCAGTGCCGTACGTTCGGTTGGGGTTCGGCTGGGACGAGCACGACACGAGTGCGCGCCACCGTGGAGACCGACGGTAGAGTGTACTAGAATGTTTTGAGTGGAAGGAGCGGAGACCGGTTCTATTGTTAGCCGCGGCCCCGCTTGTGTAGAAAGTTGCGGCGGCGCTGTCGTCGCCCGCACTTGAAGAGCCTTGCTTGCTGGGAACGGTCGTCGTGCTTTCTTCTGGAAGTTCTTGCAATCGAGAAATCTCTGCTGGCCTGCTCTTCGCCTGTGATGCCTGCCAAGCGACGGCTTAATCACTGCTACGCGCCAGGGTGCAAGACGGGATATGCTCGAACTGGCCCACCCAAGCCCACAGCAATTCCTAATAACTTCAAGTTCCTAATTATTACAATCTGGTAAAGAGCCTGGCTGTGTCAAATGTTCCTGAGGTCGTGGTTAGCTCGCTTCTATCATGCAAGGACCCGGCGGCAGGTTCTCACAAGCAGCAGAAACTTCTTGATATGCTGATCCACACGGGTAATCTTGATGAAGCAGAAAGAGCTCTTAACAACAAAGAAGCTATGACAGAAAATTCTTATAACAATCAGAGGAGTGACCCAAGGCTCACTTACTACATTGCGGGGTGTGTTGAAAGAAGGTGTATCTTGAAAACAAAATGTCGTGTGTGCATGGATCAGCTTCTTTTACCAGCTCCCCGTGGCAAAAATTTGAATGCTGCCACATTTACAAAAGCATGCGATTTTGGTGGCTTGCTCAACCGCGCACTGAGCCTGTTCAAGTTCATGAGTCAGGTTGAGGACGTTTTCACAGGTTGTTTTAGCTATGGAGAACTGCATCACGACAGCATCATGATTGTGCTTGCTCTTCTGAACACGACGGGCATGAACAGTATTGAATGCGATCAGCACTTCAAGGAGCTCGCCTCAAATGTGACTGGGTTTTATCTTGTAACCAGAATACATTTTTTTTGTCAAAGGTCTCAACATGTCTTGTGACTTCGCCCGAAGGAAAGCACAGCAGCATTTATAAAGTTTAACCGTGTGTAGCAAATTGAGATGGAAGATTTTGTTGAGGACTGAGTGGGGCACAGTATATGTAAATAAAATTAGTTGTGTCATGCATATTCGTGTATTTTTTTTCTAAGCGGGGGGAGGGGTGGGGTGCGCCTACTGTTACCGTAAGACTGGGTCGCCGTGCACAAAGAGTTCCGGAACAATTTTTGGCGTTTCTTTCAAGTTCCTGGAAAGTTGGATTTAGATACATGAAATTGAACTGCACTTTTACTTGGTACAGCCTTTGTCAAGAGCTCTGAGCTCACGGGGTTTGCTTCTAGGGTGTATAGTGGGGCTCCTGTAGCACATTTGGGCGTTCAGCCCATTGGAGGTAACGGGACAAAAATCTTACCTTCCGGAGATATGGAACGCTGGAAATGCATTAATTACGAGCTATGCAGTGTGGCTCGGAAGTGAACTCCGTCGGCTCTAAATTTTTTACAAAGGCCCTACTTGCACTGATGCTGCGAGTAAGTCCACTAGCTCGCCCTTCTAAAAAACTACGTGGTTTAAACGACGACAACGAAAGTGTTTCATGTAACCGCAGCACGCTCCTCGCCCAACCCTGGCTTATTCCCCGTCGTGGGTGTGTGCCATATCATTAACGCAACAACATCGCAGTCACTGCATTCCGCTATAGGCTCTTACGGAATTCCGTGTCGGAGCGTCGTGCAAACTAAACAAGATCGTGGATGTACACGGGGGAGGGAGCTCCTGTGTAAATTTCACTTACTGCTATGCATTGTTTTGGAGTTTTTTATGGGGTGCGTGAGGTGATAGAGCATTTGCATAATTAATTTTACTAAAGAGGAACGATGCATTAATTTGAACATCACGCGGGCATTACGCAGCGACTTCCGTGCGCGGCAGCAAACGGCAGGCTGACAGCGAAGACGCATTCAAGTGCGGTTGACTGCAGCGCCACCGCCAACTTCCACGCTCACCGGCCCTCTCCGCGGCGGCTGGTCGCGCCACTCAAAACATTCTAGTACACTCTACCGACGGTGGAGCCGGTGGAGCGCGGTGCAATCCCGTCGTGCAGCGCGCGCTAGCAGACGTTGCGGGCAGACGACGCTGTTGGCGCAGACAATTTCACTACACAGTGGCCGATAGGAAGCATCGACGAAGAGAAAAAACAGACGAAGCATCACAAGTGGGCATATTTTAAATAAATCTTGAATATTGTAGCGGCTGCAATGCATTATTTATTCGTGCTGCAATCACGCAGCCGCCGGCCGGCGAGCCATATGTGCCTTGCCCTTATGAAAATATTGAAGGTTTGTCAATATTTTTAGTGCAGCGAACGGCAGATTCGATTCATCAGGCATGCCTGCACTTAAGGACATCGTATTTTTTGTCAACGCGAGCATATGTTAAAAGATATATATGAATAAAGCGACAATTTGGGAGCTGAGACTGGATTGAGAAGACAGATATTTTCGGAAGCCACCCTAGCTGCTCTAAAGCGTATGCATCGAAACCGGCAAGCATAACGTCGTGGTCTTGTCTCTGACGAACCTGCACTAGCATAATCGCAGCATTTCATGAGCATGCTCGCGGTTCCCGTATTTCCCACCGTTTCTATGAACGCGGGTCCTGCGCGCGCTCTTACTGAAGAGGTTGTTGCTGACTGTACAAATTGCTGACTGCAGTCGTCTCGCACGTTCGGCTGAGGTGCAAGGGGACGTGCCACTCGTGTAGTGTTTGACGTCACTTTCTGAGCACCGGCACGGAGGCGTTGCGGCCCCATTCTAGCGCCCAATCATAAACATAAACGCTATGGGGCCGATGCCATCCAGCCCGCTTTAAAAAAAAAAACAGTAAAGATCAGTTACTGAAACCAAAACCGAAAAAAAGTGAGTTTAACGTTCGGAGGCGAATAGCGCATGGTAATGCATGTATAGCAATATCTGAAGCATCATTGAAAAGAACAAAACATTCAACCGAAATTCAGTATCCGCACTCCAGCAAGAGCAAAGATTTCTGCATTGTAATATGTGTAATAAAGTTTTAAAAAGTGTCGTCTGTCGTTGTCGTCTGCTACAGGCTGCTACATAACTGTGCGAAGTGGTTTGTAGAAATAGTTGTTTTTGCATTCAGTACTTACATTATTAATAATTTTAGTCCTCTTTAATGCTTACATTTAGGCAAGACTGTCAATAGCGGTTTGTAGTCTTAATGATGTATCGTGGCATATTCTCGAAACGCGTCGGCCAACATTGTAACAGGCAGGTCACCGTGTCCTCCTCCTCGTGCAGACTTCTGCCGGCGCAGCTGCGATTCCGCCCTAGGTGTTCGTGGGGAGCCCGTGAAATCGCGGACACACACACACACACACCCTGCCATGGATAAGGTCAAGCCCGTGGTGAAGGCCTCCGACGAGGAAGAGGACCTGGTGGACCCCTTGGACACGGTCAAGGAGAAGTGTCGAGCGGAAGGCAAGTGCTCCGCGTACGGCGACAAGCTGCAGGAATGCAACGACCGCGTCAACAGTCGGTCACAGACGCTCGAGACGTGCACGGAGGAGCTGTTCGACTTCCTTCACTGCGTCGACCACTGTGCCGCCAAGGAAATCTTCAAGCACCTCAAGTAGAGCACCTCTTGCATCCTCTCCCGTTTCATTGGGGGTAGGTATCGCACCTAGGCCTACGCTCTTTCCTCTTAAGTGCCCTCTCTGGTCGCCCTTACGCGCGGTTCATTCATACAGGAGTCCCCCCTGCGCAGTGCATTGTCTGCGTTTGTGTACTACTTTCCATTCACCGCTGCGAAACTAGTCTTTGGAAAATGTTAGCGCGGGAAATCCGGAGGCCTGCCGCTGACGAGTAGACGCATTTAGGAAATGAGGATGTGAGGGTATAGATCGCCAACTTGTTTGAAGAACGATTTAGTCGTCCTCACGCTCGCAGTTTTGGTCTTGTTGGGTGCTTCAGAGAGAAAGTAAAGCATTTATTTGGAGACCCAAGCTTGGACTGCTGGGTGCTCCGCAAACAATGCATCGGAGAGTATTGATGGGGGGAATTGGTATGTGATTTGCATTGAATGTTAGACAACGTGGACAAATAGCGAAGAAGCTACAGCTGTGGTTTCATTCAGCAAAGCTGTACCCTGCTAACAGTGCTGAGCATGTGCAAATGACTGTGAAAAAACATGAGAGAAGCGTGACTTTTAACAGCATTTTAGGCGTGTGCTCCCTGTTGCAATTTTTTTTGTACTGCCATTTGCACATGCTCTCTAATGTTTGCTGGGTCGTTCTTCCTTGAATTGAACCACAGTTTCAAGTCTAGCATTGAGCCTGTGCAGTTTTTCTATTTCTTTTTTTTTTTTGCCTGGTGCTCAGTTTCAGTCAATTTAATAATGGTTAGTCGTATTGAATCTCTCAGTGTCCGTTGACTTTGCTGTCATTCAAAGACTGTAACCAGAATTTGCTCATCTTCATGCTGTAGTTTTCTGGCAGTTTGCCACGGCAAATAGTACATGCGCTTCTCAGTTTCCATAAAGCTACCAAGTTGGCAACGCAGCCTAAATTGGTGGCTAGCATGGACTACAGATATGAAGATAAAAGATCCAACAGGAAGGCTACACAGTGGATCTCATGTCCTCCTATCGCCTTCTTCGAGTAGTGGGCAACCACGCATGTAGTGGACCACTCACTTCATGTAGATTGTTTTCATGTGATGTCACGAGCCCCATGTTTGGGTGCAGCAGAGACTAGGCAGGAAACGGTCCTTTGTCTTAGTGGCGTGGGGAGTGGCCTCCTTAGCACTAGGAACCTCACACCATCTCTGCTACTTCCTACAATCACTACCATTCCCCACTCTGCACCTCGTGCCTGAACAACAGAACAGGAACAAAGGGTCATCTCCCCTTTCCTGCTTAGCCTCTGCCACATTGCCATAAAAAGTGACCAGTTGGCAATAAGCGGATTAGGAAAATCGCCTGGCTTTCGCTACAACCCAAAGATGGCGGACACTATGGCGTCGATCTGAACTATGTATTTCATTTTCATGAATCCCAACTCAGTCCTCCAGGCCGTGCATTTTCTCATTTTTAAGGGAGCATTTAGCCATTGCTGCTGGTGATACCTCTGAGGAGAAACCAGCTGAAAATGGCCTTGCTTCTTTATTTTTGAAAGCAGTATGCACTGCACGAGGGCACTACTTCTTGTTGTTGCTTGGCTGCCTTTCATAAATAAGGGAAGATAACAGTAATGCATACCAAAGACATGGATATAGGGAGAAGACAGGATCGGTGCTAACTTTCAACAAAGTTCTGTTAGGCAGAAATCATACATGTGCTCCTGTACCCATGGGCAGCCTCTGATCAGAAGACGCATCATAAGTCTCTTGGTTACCGAAACAGATCTGATATAAAATACCTCACTTCCACTCAGAACCACTGGCATATAACTAGTACAGTCATTTTCTCTCTTCTTAATCAGCCGCCGCGGTGGCTGAGTGGTTACGGCGCTCGGCTGCCAGCTCGAAAGACGCGGGTTCAATCCCGGCCGCGGCGGTCGAATTTCGATGGAGGTGAAATTCTAGAGGCCCATGTACTGTGCGATGTCAGTGCACGTTGAAGAACTCCAGGTGGTCAAAATTTCCTGAGCCCTTCACTACGGCATCTCTCACAGCCTGAGTCGCTTTGGGACGTTAAACCCCCATAAACCAAACCAAACCTCTCTTCTTAATCAAACGCTTCAATAAGTTCACATGCACTATTTATTATGACACTTCGGCAACACTCTGCATTCAGACAGACAGTGGGCAAGTAGGTGTGCACCTTCTATGCTTTTTAACAAAAGCTTGTGCTTGCCCAGGCACTCATGGAAGGAGTAGGGACAAGAATTTTTGGGTGCGTGTTCTTTGGAATGATGCCCATGACATCAGTAAACATGGATTGCCACTTGAAATTTTCTAAAGCCTAGTAAATAATTTTTACGAGGTATCCAAAAATGTTCTTGCGGTTTTTGCATGACATTGAAGTCGTAGTGATCTGTGATTTGGAAATTGTTGCCCATGTACCAAAAGAATGGTGAGGGTGTGTGCAGGAACATTGCCTGTCACAAATACATGCATGTTGCACCCTCACAGTAGTCGCAGCTATGGCAGTGGCAAATAGAAATTAAGTTCTTCCGTGGATGTAGAACACGTCTTCCAGTGTGAGTCACAGGGTCCCATGGTGACAACTAATGATGAGCACGCTTGGGAGGCATCTATGTAAAACTTCTTGCTTGCTTCGTGAGTTTGTTCATGCTACAGAAAAAATTAGTGCCGGCATGAACAAATACAAGAGAATGACACGGACAAGCACTTATCAGCGGCAAAGGCCGCCGTGGTGGCTGAGTGGTTATGGCGCTCGGCTGCCGGTCCGAAAGATGCGGGTTCGATCCCGGCCGCGGCGGTCGAATTTCGATGGAGGCGAAATTCTAGAGGCCCGTGTGCTGTTCGATGTCAGTGCACATAAAAGAACCCCAGGTGGTCGAAATTTCCGGAGCCCTTCACTACGGCGTCCCTCATAGCCCGAGTCACTTTGGGACGTTAAACCCCCATAAACCAAACCATACCAAACTTATCGGCAGCAATAAAAATTAATCGGGAACCGTTTGTCTGTGTCACTCTCTTTGCATTAATTTGTGTTGGCGATTCTTTGTCACGCTAAGGGTGTCATACAAAACCCACTTTTCATCTTTGGTAAGCACTTTACCAGTGACGAACAGGCTATCATCACTCCTTGTTACTTGATAGCCTCTGACAGCGTTGGAGGTTATTTGCATATCAGTGTTCATTTTTTCCAACACAACTTAAGAGGTATGAAGTTTCTTGGTTACCTTGTAATTTAATAATTTGTCATGTTATTTCAGTTTTGATTTCAGCAGCCATTATATCAGAGGCTAGTTGAGACGCTGTTGAGATGACTTGAGGCATACAAAAACTGCAGTGTAACACCTGTTGTTCATTTGGAACAGCAGAGTAAAGTGAGAAAACAAACTATGACAGTGGGCAGGGGACACCAGAGAACACACTGCTCAAAGAGTGCGCCAGTGCCTTTTTGCTTGCTGTGTGACTAAACTCTGGCTGCGGTGGTTCACAGAGAGCACATAAGTCCCCTCTGGAAGAACTTGGTTGCTAATCTCATTGAGCAGCCGCCTTGGTGGCTCAGTGGTTATGGTGCTCGACTGCTGACCCGAAAGACGCGGGTTCGATCCTGGCGGCGGCGATAGAATTTCGATGGAGGTGAAATTCTAGAGACCCATGAACCGTGTAATGTCAGCGTACGTTAAAGAACCACAGGTGGCCGAAATCTCCGGAGACCTTCGCTATGGCCAACCAACCAGTCAATCAACCAACTAACCAGTCTCATAGCCTGAGTCAGCTTGGGGGCGTTAAACCCTCAAAAACCAATCCAATCTCTCATTGAGCGAAATGTGTCTCGAAAGCAGCAGTGACAAGAGTAGCTTTTGGAAACAGCTGGACTGGTGGACGGAAACTAAGCGTCTTCTTTTTGATCTCAAAGCTTGTACAGTATTGTTCATGCTTATTGTGAAGGTTTTTAAAACTTTTCCATCCGTAACTGCTCGATCATTTGCAGTGAAACGGTGCACAGAGCTTCCGTATTGTGGCAGCATTTGCTTCATAGCAAGTTTGACAACAGTACTTACCTGGCTCAGCCATGCATGATGCAAACACGTAAGTGTTTGCACTAAAATAGACCAGCTGAAAAGCCGCCAGTGACGGGTTGCCACCAACAGAAGACCCACGCCCCTTTCAGTGCTTGCCTCGGCGTCTTTTGCATCGTGGCGCTTTTTCTGCAGACAACAGATGGCACCACCAGCTCCCTTCGATTAATGAAAACCTGACGTTGGCGGCTTTCGTTTTTTCAGGCTCGGTGCAGGTGATTATGGCTTTGCTTCACGTGCGCCTGAACCAGGCGAGTACTGTTGTCAAACTTAACTATGAAGACAAAAGTTACTGCAATGCCCAAGCTCTGTGCACAGTTTCATCTCAAACAAGCTAATGGTTGAGGCAGGAAGAGTTTAAAAGTCTACACGATAAAGATGCACAGTACTGCAGGCACACTGCGGCAAAGATTGTAGCTTTAGGCGTACTTGGTGTGCTGAGGCTTAAAAGGACACTGAGGAGAAATTAAAGTTGGCTTGTATCTATAGAATACCAGTTCCTGAACACAAAAACCCCATCTTTTACTGAGAACAAAGCCCTTCTAAGGTAGGAAAGAGCTTGAACTAAAATACAGGTATCGCCGCCACAGGCCAAACTCGCAAGTAGAAGCGTGATGTCAAAATAAGCACAAAAAAAACACCACTAATCTCCGAAACTAACAAACGTGCATGAAGGTTACGCATTTAAATGATATTGAAGTAGATGAATTTTGTTTTGAAACTGCAACTGCACTTTTATCACATGGGGAAGACAAAAAAAAAACAGCCTGAACGTTGGAAGCCAAGGAATCCTGTAATTGGCAGCACAACAGGTGGCCAGCTGAGTTTCGGTATATTTTGGGGTGCCTCATAGCTATGTGCTTGCGCATTCACGTGGTTTCGTTTTTGACACACCTCGATTTACAAGGGCGGAGTAGCAGAGGAACTCCATGTCCCTCTCTGTGTTTCTCGACAATGTTCATGCAAAGGCACGCGCCTGCGACAAGGAAAACAAGTGTGCATATGTAATTTTTGACATGCGTCCATGTTAACAAACGCACCGCTCGGGGTGTCCACTTCGTCAACGCACCAAGACACTGGGCTGCATAACTAGATCTGCTAGGACTATTATAACACAATCTAAATATGCCTGCACGTACCAGTCTCTACACATCAGTCGTGACGATGGCTAAGCGGTGATAGCGATGCTGCGCACTCCTCGGCACTCAGACTGTCTTGCCAGACCGGCCACCTCAGCCCACAAAAGCATCGCACACTGTGTGGGATTGACGTCACTGAAATGCAGGCAGAAGTTCTTTGAGAGAACTTTGTTGCTAAAAATCGGGAACAGCACCCATCATAATGTTGGCACAAAACGTAAATGAACCGACTATGGCTGATAGAGGCTTTCAACGTCCGGCCGGTGGTAGTTTTGATTTCGGCTGCTGCTAGGTGGCAGCGCAGCGCTCACTGCCTGCAATCACAGAGTCCACGTTTCCACCAGTTTGCGCCATTTTTCTCCTATTTCATGAGTGTAGAGTCCGAAGTTTGAATTAGAACGGGCGGAAAAATTTTTGCGGCTTCGAATCCAAATCTCTTAGCAATAAATGCACCTTTCGCTGCCGGACAAGCGGCAACAAAGCCATGAAATACCGAACTATGGGCTTTTACTAACAAGCAAAAAATTTTTATTGTTGTCCTCTGTGTTCCTTTAACAGTTTGTAGGTCTGCAAGCTGGCGGGTTTTTTCAGTGCCTTGGGCCAGTTTACCATTCTCATTTGTAAACTTTCACCTCTTGGATAACTGAGTGCTGATATAGCATTTTTAGGGTAGGCAGTACCGGAAGGAGCCTTGTTTTTTTACATTATTAGCTGATGGTGGGCCAGCTTATGCCAACCACAATCATGTTACCAGCAGTGTGTTGCATGCTCACACAGACGACGGCAAAGATGTGTATGAGAAGGTGGGCAACAAAACGAAGTTGGGGCACTCTTTTAAGCCACCTGCGATAACATCTCTGCTGACGTGGTGAGTAGACTGATCTTTAATGACCTGTCCTAAACACAGCTTTGGCGAAGAACTTTGTGGCAGTCATCGTGACCAGTGCTTGTCAGCGCAGGCATTGGCAGTGAGAAGAACTTGAGGTATGTGTCATGCAGCAAATTAGAAGCAGCACTGACAAAAGGATCCTGAAGCGCAATCCCATGAAACCGCAAAAAAAGTGACACCTCAAAGCATCCTGAGGTATGTGCTCGTGAGAACACATCTCCTAGGTACTGATGGCAAGCTAATCAACAACGTGCTATGTTGTGGCATCAGTTTATCAATAACCCATCTGATTTCGCATGTTCCATTCATGACACACTTACTTTTACCGCGCCCTGAACACCACTGTTCAATACAACTCAGCCAGGTATGAGGCGAAGGCGAGCCACAATAGTGGCTATCAGGCATTCAAGTACATATTTAGTGGGTTCAACATCAAGGCACAGCTTTGTATGTTCGATCTTCGATAGACACTCAAGGATGCTGCGCATATCAGTGGGAGCAGAATGCTTAACTGCTTTGACTGTCGGTAAGGTCATAGTGAGGTAGGGTTAGGCACCTAGCTAGCCCTGAAATTCACAGCATGTTTGATGCTTGCCTAGCATATCTGTTATTGTTTTTTAGAGTTGTATGCCCTGTCAAGTGCTTAAATTCGCCTGCAAAGAGTGCTCTTTGAAATCCAGAGTGGCACCTTGGGCTGCATGGCACTAAAAGGCAAATAAATGGTTGCTTGTACAGTGAAATCTTGTTAAGGCATGCCTTGTGAGACCTAAAATGGCCTAAATATATCCGCCAGCTTGGTAAAAGGCGGAGCCTGAAGTGTTCGTGGAAGGAAGGCAAACGCGGAAGCTTTTATTCAGATAGGACCACAGGAATCAATCAATTATGCCTCAGCCTCACTGCTTCTAGTGCAACCGCAAAAGCACTTAAACCGAGTCCGACCTGCTTTATGAGCCCCCTATTTTTGGCTAGCACGCAGAGCACGTCTAGCGCACATGCAGTTTCTCCATCAGTAGGCAGTAGGGCCCAGGCTGTCTTCAGCTTCCATGTTGGCGTCGCTCGCATTGGGTGGCGTTTCGCCAGTGAAAGAGGCTTCAATATTACTATCTGACCACACTGGAGAAGTCTCAACTGCGCTACCTGTGCAAGACATGCAGAGTGACTGTTTCCACTGCGCTTTCTCAGTGCATAATTTCTGCGAAGAGCTCTGCACAGGTGTCACCATCTTAATTTTTTTTTTTGCGCTGCCTGTGCAAGACATGCAGAGTGACTGTTTCCACTGCGCTTTCTCGGTGCATAATTTCTGCGAAGAGCTCTGCACAGGTGTCACCATCGGTGATGGTCACCAGTTGGAGCTTCGCCCCAACGTGAGACATGCTGCGCCCTGACAGTGACTGCTGGAGAGAGATGTCACTAGGAAGCACTAGACGTGGGAAGGGCACAATCCATGCGAATGCCAACAATGCGGTAGCACAACTAGGTGGCGCCGAATCACAGCCGTGCAGTGATGGCGGTCTGCCTGCAACGCGGCAATGCTAGCTGCCGCACAGTGGTCAAAACGAAATTTTGTTCGAGCCAGCCTAAACTGTGGAGCCACCGGGCTGCGGAGAAGCCGGGTCACATGACAGTGATAAGCAATAGCTCTTGCAATGGGTACACGTGTGTAGCTCGGACCTTGACCCCTTAGACAATAGCGCCTCTGATTAGGGCGGTGGCAGGTACAGTGACTTTAGTGGCAGGGTTATACTGGCGCACCCAGATTCAAAAGGAGTGTATGCTCTCTCTCTCTCTGGGCGTGTGAGCAGCTGCAAGCATGCTCGTCACATGCTGTGCTATATTAGTATCGACATGCCCCCTTAATCTACGTGTTAGGAGCGCTGGTGACGTTTCCTTCCTGCGCACAGCTTAGTTCCTGGCTGCTTTATGAGAGATGACTTTAGCCTTGTATGTGATGATAGGTACACTAACCAAGACATTCAGGACAAGCCACTGCTCTGTAAGTGAGCACCTAGTCCATGAATTTTAATGGAAGGTGAGTCAGGGATTTCATGTGACTGCGTCCTAAGTGGAACTCCCACTTGAGCTAGTACTCCGTAAAGAGGTTTTACTGTAGTATAGAGAAGGGAGCACATGACAACTTTAACCATGTGAAAAATGAGCGAGTTGAACATGACCTTCAGCAGGTAGATTGTTTTGCACAGTAAAATGTATCTTTTTTTTTTTTCTGCAGTGACTGAAGCAGTTTATTTATTGTTGTAAAGTATTGCAAGCCAATACAAGTTTCTAGCTTATCCAGAATCCATGCAACAAACACTGACATCACTGAAGTATCCCCTGTGTCGCTTATACTTCACAACATTAGTTGCGTGCATTGCTAATTTCTTGTAGTTCTTTGCATATTCGTATTTATACAGAAAGCAAATATAGAATTATCTGTAGTATTGTAACAGCTGCAGTGAACTTCTGTGTGTTTTAATCTTTTGTGCCTCTGAAGTTACTGCTCGCAAGCCACACATTCAGTCAGCAATGTGTGCTCTGAAAATCCACTCCAGCCTGAGCGCACTCTTAAACAAGTCATTCTAGCTGTGGAGTGGGGCTGTGCTCAGGTACGCTCTCAGAGGCTGGTGCTTCCTGCAAGTTGCTTTCAATTGTGGCCTTTACAGGGTACTGTACTTTTGCTGAGGGACGTTGTTTCGGCCACACGTCATTACCCCCTGCATGAGCTGAGCATTATGTGCTTTTCATTGATCAGTTATAAACTTTTCTGGGCTATTGTTGAAAAGTACAGGAGCACAAATTAAAAGAAATGCCAGGGCCATTGTTGAAAAGTACAGGAGCACAAATTAAAAGAAATGCCAGGTTACCATCAAAGGTGGCACGAATTTCAGCACTGGCTGGATGCATGGCGCCACGTTACTGTGACATTACTGATGACATAGGGGGTTAAGCATGCAGCCACCACTGACATGCACAGCATCTCTGAGAGGCTGTTGCACACGTACACAAAGCTAAACAGGTTGGCATTGTATTCGCTGGAATGCCACAATCATGGTTCACGCATCTTTTCGCCTGGTGAACTGAATGGCTGTGCTTGAGGAGCAGCATGAGGTCCTTGTAAACAGGCGTCACAAATTTAACACTGGAAGCAAATATAAGTACCATTGAATTGACACCTTAATGTACTAATAGAGCCATCATGGTTTGCTTGTCATCAGGGAGAGGTAGCCTTGTTCTCACGGTAACATACACAGGGTGGTGTTGCCAACATCAAGGTATAGTTAGATGATTTCATTTCAGGATCATTTTGTTGACAGTGCTCCTGATCAGCTTCATGGGCACGCATGCGTTCGCAGAAACGGCCACAGCAATGGTGTCGAAGTTCACCATCAGAGTAAAACTTGGGACAGGCCATCAAAGGTTGATCTACTCTGCTCACCAGCCCAGTTAATATTTAGGTGACATAGGGGTGACCTGTCTTTGTGTGCACATGCAGTGTGCAACGTGTTGGTGGCCATGGGATTGTGGACACAAAAGGCAACTATTTGAGCATGGTGATCGTAATGTGGCCCACCGTCTCACTAGCATCCAGTGCTGTAAAAAGCTGCATTGCGAACAGTTCCTAATCAGGTTGCCTTAGTTGTGTCTTAGTGAGTTAATCATCAATGACAATCGCAATCCAACAGTTGCCTGTAGATGGTGTTGGAAGTCGCTTGAATATGCCCATGCATGCTTGCTTAAGCAGCATTTCAGAAAGGTTCCAAAGTTTTCACAAGGGGGTAAGTCTCGTCTTCACAGCATCTTTTGAATGAGCTATGGATTCTCTCTACCTCCAAAAAACTGGAGGGGACACTTAAGCTCCTCCTTAAGGTTATATGATACCATTAATGAGTTATTGCCCATATATGCGAAATTGGTCATCCTGTACTTTACATTCATAGATTGCTGGGAGTTCCCATACCACTGCTGGTGCAGTGGTGCAGCATTTAAGTTTGGTTTGTGGGGGTTTAAGATACCAAAGTGACTCAAGCTATGAGGGACACCGTAGTGAAGGGCTCTGGAAATTTCAGCTACCTTGGGTTCTTCAATGTGCACTGACATCGCACAGTACATGGGCCACTAGCATTTTGCCTCAGCCGGAGTCGCATAAAGACCTCCATAAACCGAATCAAACCATTCAACTGAGCGGCCAGGATTGAACCCGCGTCTTTCAGGTCATCACCCGAGTGCCATAACCACTGAGCCAGGGGTAGGAAACTTCCATGCACCATTGTCCAGCAAATACGGACGTCAGCGCCAATTCCTTCCATGGCGGCCGGAGGGAAGCCAACTAGAGCGTCGTATCATCATCACGACAAAGGTATCCAGCAGAAAAAAAGTCATCCCTGAGCTGGACGACCTACCGCTGTTGAAAAAAGAGCAGCTTCGTAATCCGGTTGCTCATCCACTCGGCCATTGCTGCAACCTTATCATTCAGTTTTAAGTATCAGTTCACCTCCAGTCGCCAGGTGCTCTGAAGTAGATGAAACCAAAACTAGCCGGAGTTTCCTACTCCTGACTGAGCCATCGCGGCGGCTCCAGCAGTTAAATGATATGCCACTACCCTGCAATGGCAGGTGCTGCCCCCAGTGGGGCTTGTGAGACCCAGGTTGCTCTTCCCAAACAAGCTCTCGTGGCCAATCATTATAACTGCCACCTCTCACAGTTTGCAGTTTGCTCATAATCCGATGGCCATGTTGTGATTACGCCTGCGTGGGCTACCCTACCCCGGGCCATTTTTCACTTACAACACTGCCGCCGCCACCAGATTTTCTGCAGAACAAAAAGCCATTAACGCTCTAGCGTTAAAATTTTAAGCTTCAGTGGTTTTGAGGCATTGCGCGAAGGAAGTCGCATCAGCAGTAGTGGAGCTATAGTCATCTCAGCCCAGTAATGTCATGGCGCCTATCTCGGTCAGGAACTTTCCAGAATGGTTTCACTTGCATGTTTGGTGTGACTAGCCTGCACAACTGTGCTTCTCTTTATCCTCCTTTCTAAGGAAGAGGTCAAGGTGCGTCATAAGTTGATGTTATGCGGCATGTCCACCACTCCAGATGTGCAATTTATGCTATCATCTGACTGGGGCATGTTGTGATAGCAGGTTGCAGTTCCATAGCTCACTGTGCTGATTCATGATTGTTGCAAGAATAGTATGATGGGCTAGTTGCTTTCATTTCATTTTGGGTGATATTTCAGTGCTCGTCTGTGTCCCTTGTCCCTTTTTTGTCTTTCATCCTTTTGCGCTGTTCCACCCAAAATTTTCACAGCGGCGTAGTCATATAGAGGAACAGCGTGCATGAGCTGGATTTAAGCAGCACTCGCTGCCGAGATTATGCATCATAGAATGACTCAATCAAATTTGCGAAGTAGCTGAACATAATTCATGTGGCTCACAAGTAGGCAGAAAACCGAAGTTAAAACACTTGTATTCCTAGAGATGGCAGCCGCAAGGGTTATTCAGCCAGATGCAGTAGGTAGCACTTAACCTGTCTGACACTATGATGACCTAATGAAACAGTTTTTGTCTATTAAAGCAGCACTGAATGTGATCAATAGAAGTCAGCCTGCATCAATAGATTAATGCATTCTAACAACAAAGAGACTACTTGCTGAAAACAGCTAGTGTAAGCTAGAAAAGGCCAAGAAATGAAATGCCGTTGTTGCCATCACTGAGCGATTTCACAAGTAAACTGCTTTCATCAACACTGAATATTTGGCACGGATCACAGAGGCTATGCTACTCCGTCATTCATTTCAAAAATGGCGGTGGCCAGTCCTTCACGGTAAAGACATCACAGGTTTGAATAGAGCAGTAGTAATAATATTTTTTCTCAGCCATAAATGCATCTTTTCTTGCCGGACTAACATTAACATACTGCTGAAAGAGAGAATTGATTTTACCAACAACACTAAGTCAGTGGCGTTGTCCCCAGTGTCCCTTTAAGCAGTGGATGTGTGTGTTTCATCCTTTGAGAAAGAAGACAGGGACAGTTCAAAAAAGAGCACAAGTGGGCTTTGGTTTGTATTTTCACAGCCTTTCACAGTGTGCATAGCTTTAATGCTTTGCAGAGATGTTTGCCCTGCACTTGTTTAATATCTCCAAACCAGGCCACAATTTTGACATTTGCAGCTTACAACATAGCATGGCAGGCTTTATGACAAATGCCTAGTGGTGCCTGTGATGCTTGGTCCTTGCAAGAGTGCATGTGAAGTCTGAATACAGGAGAGATGGGTTCACATGGCAGGCCCCGGAAATACCATCATGTATACTCCATTTCATATCTAATGTGCAACACTGCTAATGCAAGTATGTCTATTTGTGCTAGCTATATTCGTACCCAGAAGGTAGTTTGCCATCTAAGCAAAAAGACAAAAAGACTTGCAGCTCGCATAGTACTGTAGAATCTTGATGATACGGTCACAGTTGATGCAAATTTCAGGAGATAGGTATTTGTAAAATTCAGCAGTTGTGGAGGACGTTGTGTACAATGCCTAGAATTAGAGGTTCTGAATGTTCTTCCACACCGCGTTAGAATATACGAACACGCGAGCTGTACCGCATTCTCAAGCACTAAACGCTGCCCGTATATTGCTGATATCCGTGGCCACCAGATGCAAGGTATACCACCTGCACCTGGGTGGCGTTGCGTTAGCCAGTCAAGTAGTGCGTACCACGCGGAGTAAGCAGTGGCACACGGCTGTAAATAAATCCTGTCAACCATAAACATATCTGCGTGAATGCATTTCCTGTGCTTCTGCAGATGAATTTTGTTCGTTTTGGGAGATATGAATATTTTTTTGGTCACATGAGGTTTGTGTCATTGAGATTCTGCTGTGTGACTTGAACACATGCAATGACTAGCATTTTATTTTATGCCTTACCATGTTTTTGTTGTACCCTTCATCGAGGTCTCGACAAGCGGATATGATTGTTGGACTAATTGCACTGCTTCTGCTTTGTTGCACGGTGAGACTGAAACAGAGGATAGGTCATAAGTAGTGATAGTGCGGGACGGGAGTTTGCATGGTATCAGGGTCCATTCTTTAGGAACATTCAGCTGTAAGATGGCAACTTGACTGCCGCTTTTTAACTGATGAACATTGAGTAAGAATGGCAAGCTGGGCGATTTAGTTTGACATGCTAACGGCATTGAACAGCGCGAAAAACAGGGACAAGGGAGACACAACAAGACAAGCACTGACATGTAATAATTAGGTTGAAACGTTTTTTTTTTCTTCGATCCCTTTCCACCTAATAAACTTTCAGTCTTTTGAGCTATTCAACACCGTTAGCATGTTAAACGTTCCTCTTCAATCACTGGCCTGCTAGCTTGTCATCAGTTTTTTTGTGCATGTGTGTGTGTTTGGCTTCAGTGCAGAAAAAAGTATGGCTAGCAATGACAATTGTTTATTCAATGTTGTTGTTTGTAGATGGCTCTGGAGCTCTTGAAAGGCTTTGCTTTGCAAGGTGAATTGGCTTCTGGCCATACAAGCTTGTTATTTTCTGATCCTTTTCCAGTTTCGATTCTATTTTGATTCTCTTCTTATTGCATTGCAATTCGTAGTCGCTTCTTGTAATGTAGAGAAGCAGCTGCAGTGAAGGGGTAGCTCCCCACAAGCCTCATGTTTGCACAGATAGCTCCTCGATAGGCGGTCAGTAGACATGCTTTTGTTTGATAAATTCCTCCTTCCCTCCAGCAGTTCCTTTTACTGTCCCTGCATGCCTGTGCAGTAGCAGCTATCGTGCTTGATGATCAAGCTGCCACTAGCCGTGGGAGGGCCATCAATTTAGTCGAGGTGGTGTCATGCTCTGAATGCTGCTCTGAGGCCAGCAACACAAACATCCTGTGCATTGAACAGAGGACAAACGTTCTCAAGGCATTGCTCACTGGTGTGCTGCACGGCAAGATGCTCAAGTCTGTGCCAGCACATTTCTTACACCATAAAGCACTCATTTTGTTTTTCCCAAAACAAACACAATCATCACATACCCATGAATGGTATGTTATGCTGCTATAGTGAGGCAATACAAAAGTACATTGCCTCTGCCATGCAACCTCACATGTGGCAGCAGCTTTCAAAGCAAATGCAACAATTTCAAAAGCACAAGGTGGACCAGCTAGCTCTGATCATCTGTTTTGCTGTGGGTGCAGTCACAGTTTAATTCTTTTTTCTATTACATTCTGCGATGTTCTAAATTTGGTTTCAAGCTTTTTGTTAGCATCAAAGTTCACCCCCATAGGTCACCACAGTGACAGGATGCAACTGTTAAATGCTTTTCTTCTGAGGGATATCGGTAAGCTCATGCTTATAACTTGAGCGTGCCTTCTTGATGCATTTCTGCCCATTCTTGTCCTTTGATAGTTTCTTTTTTGTAATTTGGATTCGCAGTCACTGCTTTGCCTGTCTAGATGTGCCCTTACGACATCCACCATCCATGCAACCTATCGTAAACTTGCTGCTTGCCCAGACTGTTGTACATTAGCTGTTGTTATTTAGGTCATGATGTATATGCTTCATTTCTTCACCAAACAATAACAAAACAATATTGTCAGAAAGTCACAGGTTACAGTTTTATCCATCAATTCTTGTAGCTAGCTGTTGCTGGTGCAACCCTCAGAATGCCTATTTTAATTAAGCACACAGTGAAAAGTAGCAGAGAGATTGTGTCCCCCTGCCTTTGACACTCCTTGTGATCAGCATTCTGTCACCCCTGTGAAGGACTAATTCATTTCATTTATCCTTAATCGCATAAAAGCATAAGAGGGAAGTGGTGCAAAAAATGCAGCATAAAAAGTGCAAAACCAACGTAATTGTGTAGTTCCTGTGTCCTAGCACTCTTTGCATAGGCTTTCTTCACGATCTGGGTAGTTAATTTCATCAAGAATACAGATGTTACTAGTGAATGAATTGTGTCCATAGTGTTAATAAATTGACCTGCTTGTCTCTCTTGGTGCATAGGTCTGTTTTTAAGCACTTCTTGCAGTGTTACATGAAATTGTGCCATATGTATATTCATTGGGGTTTCATTCATCGCCTCTATAATACAGCCCTCTTTATCAGTTAATGGAATAGTTTGTCTTGAGCAAGGTTCTGAATTGATGTATTTTCTCTTTACTGCTATCTCATGCATGAGCTATTTTTGCCCTCCACCTCTCAAATCTAGGCTATTACGGGACCTCTGCATCCCATGGTCTTGACATCTCACTTTGCCTGACACGCCAACATCCTGTATGGTGTTAGGATGGATCGCTGCATAGTACAAAGTCAACTTCATTCTCAGTCCACTTCATTTTTTTGCATTTGCAGGAGGCCTTCCTGCTCACTGAAGGGAAAAATTTTCTGACATTCACACTAATGGTGTACAGGGCTACTGGAGAATGCCTAATAGGACACCCAGTGCACCCCCATCCGGTTTAGCTCTTGGTCAGAATTTGTTCAGTGGCCCTTTCTGACTATATTGATGTTTGTCCACTATCAAGAGACGCATTTGTTTGAAGGAAAATTGGGCTTAAACTGCCACTCGATTCAAACTTGTGACGTCCACACTGAAACAGACGCTGTGCTCACTGTTTGGAAGTGAATGGCAGTGTAGCCTGGCCCCTGGAATCCATGCGCAAAATGCTTTTCGACTCAACGCATTTGGCTTGCAAAGACGACCAGTGATGGCGGCCCCTGTATATATATTTCTTTTTTACCTTTTCTAGCTTTTTAAAGCTCTGTTTTCAGCTAAAGTGGCATTATTTTCATTAGAACGTGCTGATCTATCGATACAAGGCAAATTCATTGTCCTTAGTGTCCCTTTAAAGGGACGCTAAAGAGAAAATTAAAACACAAACAAGGGGGTGCACTAGACTAATAGGTTACCCTTCAGCAGTGCTGCCAGCATTTTTTCTGCTTGTAAAGGTGACTGCGTTGCTGGGAAAATCGCAAATCAAGACCCCACTTTCTTCTCCCATTTACATTTCCACAAAACACCAGTAGTGGCACACCATTCTTATGACGCCATCCCTTTGATGAATCAAAGTGGTGAATCTCTGCCAGTTACAGAAATTTTTATATAAAAACAACTGCTTTTCCTGCAGATTACATCGGCCTAACATTTGTCAATAGGTGGTTGTGTTTGCCATGAAGTCCAGTTTATCCATAACCCTTTATACATACTAATGGAAGTATCACCATTTAGAAAAAGAGGGTAAACAACCCTGGCAGCTTATTTATTTATTTATTTTTTTATTGTACCCTCAGGGCCCGAAGGCATTACAGAGGGGAGTGGGAATACATAAAAATTCAGCCTAAACAGCAACAACAAGGAGGGAAAACAAAAATAAACCAGGAATACATAAAAAGTGAAAACACAGGAAGGCAATAAGATTAGAATGCAGTGGGGATATATTAAAACAGTGTGTAGACAGTAAAAAGGCAATTTTTATACAGTAATAAACGACACATACTCAGAAAGAAACATTAAGGACTTTACGAAATGCATTGTTATCGGAAATACCTGCGATATCGTGGGGAAGGTGATTCCAGCTGACACAAGTTCGGGCTATGAATGAGTCATGAAAACATTTGGTGTGACAAGATGGGATTCCAACTTTATGACGGTGATCAACGCGTGCTGATATGTAACATGGTCTAGACAGTAACTTAGGATTGAGAAAGCTGTTGTGGTAAATTTTATGAAAGAGACACAATGAGGCTATTGTTCTGCGGTGGGAAAGAAGTGGTAGGGACAAACTTGATTTCATGGCGGTTACACTGCTTGTTCGGTGATAATTAGAAAGAATGAAACGGCATGCGCGGTTCTGTACAGCTTCCAAATCTGAAACAAGTGAATCGATGCCAGGGCTCCAGACAGATGCAGCATATTCTAACTTGGACCGAACCAATGTTTTATAAAGTAATAATTTTATTGAAGTAGATGAACGTGAGAAATTTCTGCGAAGGTACCCAAGCATGCGATTAGCGTTTACAAGAAACGTAAACACCCAGATATTTATAACATGACACGGTTTCGAGAGACACGTTGTTAATGTGATAAGAAGAAGGGGCATTAGAGAGACGAGAAATGCGTACATGTTTACACTTATTAATGTTTAGTTGCATGTTCCAAGTAAAACACCAGTCAAGAACCTTGTTAATATCGGATTGAAGACAAGAGACATCATTACCATCTTTAATTTCGCGGTAAATAACACAATCATCGGCAAAAAGATTAATTGAAGAAGAAATGTTAGCCGGTAAGTCATTTATATAGATGAGAAAAAGGAGGGGCCCAAGAACTGACCCCTGAGGCACGCCGGAACGGACAGGCAAAGAATGAGAGTTTATATTGTTCGCTGTTACGAATTGTGAACGGTTAGAAAGAAAGCATTGTAGCCATGCAAGGACATTAGGGTCGATGTTAAGATTGCTTAATTTAAGAAAGAGAAGCTCATGTGAAACAGTGTCAAACGCTTTCGAGAAGTCCAAAAATATGCAATCTGCCTGAGACCCGTGGTCAAGGATGCAATGAAGGTCATGTGTGAAACATATAAGCTGAGTTTCGCATGAAAAAGACTTACGAAAACCATGCTGGGCAATGCTGAAAAAGGAGTTAGATTCTAAAAAAGAGATGAGATGAGAATATATGACGTGTTCCATGATCTTGCACGGAATACTAGTGAGTGATATAGGTCTAAAGTGCCTGGCTTGTGCTTTTGAAATTGCACTTCTGAAGCGTTTCATGCAAGTGGTACTTCTCATTTTCATATTTCAGCAAAACACATTACACTTCATTCTTTTTGGTGGTAGCTCCCATCAAAGTAGTGTTGCACATCAAAGTGATGAGCCAGTTGAGGGTGGCAAAGAGTTCACTCGGCCAGGCACATTTACTGGATTTGAGGGTGGGTGGCATCACTCAATCTCTTACTTCTGTGTAGTTTTTGGCTTATGTTCTTGAAGATAAGTTAGAAGGGGTGTAAGTTGCTATCTGCAAACAGGAAAGCATTTACAAAGAGTAGAATGGGCAAGAAAAATAAACAAAAATAAAACTGCCTAGCCTGCAGCACTTGAGGTTCAAATGGGCTTAAATCAATTAAAAACAAAAACAGGTCCTAGGCCAGCTAAAATTTTCTGAAGAAAAAAACAACAACATTGAGAGCAGTAACACCAGAATCGGCAAAAACAGATTTAAAACAACCTCACTATCAGTTTGAGAGACTAGACAATTCCAAAGAAGTCGGGCCATACTGAAGTCTCATAAATTTATTTAAGGTTCTATTGTTTCCATGAAAAATCGTAAATGAAATTTGCTCTCTGATGAGAATCATCGTCATCGTCAGCCTGACTATGCCCACCGCAGAGCAGAGGCCTCTCCCATATCTCTACAATTAACCCTGTCCTTTGCCAGCTGTGGCCATCGCATCCCCGCAAACATCTTAATCTCATCCGCCAACCTAACTTTCTGCTGCCCCATGCTATGCTTGCCTTCTCTCCACTCCGTTACCCTTAAGGACCAGCGATTATCTTGCCTTCCCATTAAATAGTGTCTGCGCCCAATTTTTCATCTAGCATAGCATCACGTGAACCTGTTTTAGTTCATACTTCTAGTGTACTGTTTATTGCATTGTGTTGCAAGTTTTCAAATTTGATGCTTTATGCTTGCTATGTGCTTTCTTCCGTTCGCCTACAATAAGACTGGTGTGTGTTATTGTAACTGATTTGTTGCTTTTCAGATTTTTTTCCTTGCGCTTTTAAATCCCCCCCTCCACCTCCATGATAATGCTTAGTGGGTGCTGCAGGTATTTGTAACAAATCAATGAATAGAAATACAAGCTCTGTTCTTGAAAAAAAGATGACATTTGCTATCTTGGCATAGTAACCTGAGTGGGTTTAATATCCCTTTAATGCTCCGAGGTGGTGGCTACATCAATTTCTCCTCTTCCTTTTTCCATAGAAGGCAATTTACTCTGTTGATGCTGTCTGCCTTTTCATGTACTACTTCCACTTATTTAGCTACTTTCAGACTAACCTGAACCACATGCATAACCTATCCTCCTACCTTTATGCCATGTACACTCTGAATGCTCATGAAAGCATGGGTGCACTTTGTTATCTCGTTGAGGTTTGAGGTTTTATTTCTTTCGGAGATGAAAGAGGGAACTGTGACAAAAGGTGGTAAAGCCTGATGAAGCCACAGTTTCCTAAAACAGTGTATACAGCAGTGCACAACAGCAGAAATTCTAAATATTAACAGTGCATAAACTTTAGAGCATAACAGAGCATAAAAAATATATTTTCAGCAAACAACAGTATTACAGCACAAATATTACATGTATATGCAGATGGTACACCGTAATGTCACAGCAGTCTAAAAAACATGACACGAAATCACTAAAGAAAAGAAACATCTGTTCGTTTAGAGATGACTAAAAATTCGCTCACACGGGAAATGAAACTGCAAAAGCAGCCTTAAAACTAGCCAAAAGATGCAACACAGGAAAACAGAAGAAAGCAGGACAGAGACTGGACTATGAACATATTTATTTAAAGAAAGCAAAAAAAACTCTCAAAGATGCGTTCGCACATGACCCAAACCAATGAAAGGGCAGGTAGCAAACAAAATTCAATGCTGTACTAGCATGTCATCTAGAAAAGCAGATTCTTTGAGCTGAAGATCTACCAATGGCTTAGCTACACATGTCGCCTTTGTCTTAGAGACATAGTACGCCTAGTTGTCACCTTTGCTGTAGACATACATCGCATTTCTGCATTAAAGGGGCTCTGAAAAACCTTTTGAGGAGAGCACATTGACACACTCGATCACTGCATTGTGTTGCCATGAAAACTACAGCAAAATAATACATTTTTACACACAGCAGAGGACCCACACTCACGTGTTAAAGTTGGCGAGCCCTTTCCAGCGACTTTTCATGCTCGCAACCTCCTCCGTCGCTTGCACCTGCGTATACAAGTTGAAAGATGGCTACTGGTTAGATTCTTTCAGACGCCGGGCAGCTACCATGGCCGCGGCCAATAAGCCGCGTAGCTCCGTACTGTCACGAAACTCCGCCCCCAGAGGTGGGGCCGACATATGAGTGCCGACCTTCCAGCATGCAAAAAGTGACGAGAGGAGGGGAAGAGGCACAATAACGCTGAAATTAAAATTTTGACTACAGATAAATCAGCTTCTACCATGCGTATTAATAAAATTCTTGCTGGACTATATTCGTGAAGCGGCGTGCTTTAACTACCCAGGCGTATTTCAGCTCTATTAGAGCCCCTTTAACAAGAAACACACATGAATGGCAACATTTGGGTTAATGGCACATGGCAGACACACGAACTACTTATGCTGTGGTGTTATTTAAGGCTAACACATGTGAGTTCTTTAAGTGTATTGTGAAAAGCTTCACTGATAGGTATAACTGATGTCTACACATGCTTTTTAATGTACTAGATAACGATGGATAAAAAAGAAGCAAGAATAGACACAAAGTTACTTGGTTATAAAGAAGGCATATTGTCCCACAACATTGACAGTAGGCACAGTTGTAGATGGTGGACTGCCATAGAACTCAAACTGTTCATTTCGTGAACTTGTGCCCACAGACAGAAAAGAACATGGCAGCAGCAATAGCAGCAGGTGTACTTGACCGTCAAATGCTTGTCACTCTGTCACACTCAGCCAGAGGTGGGCAGATACCCTCATTTTTACTTTTCCTCTCTCACCCTCAATTTTGAATCCATGGCCCTCCCTCACCCTCGCACTCATTTTGAAAAGTTATCCAGCCCTCTCTCACCCTCATCCTCACTTCCGAAAATTTGCGGGCCCTCCCTCACCCTCATTAACAGTCGTTTTAAAACTCTAGTTATTTTTTGTAGTCTGCAACTTCTGGCAATATTACTGAGTAATAAACATACAAGACAAGCCTTCAAGGCACTATTGGACAAGAGGCTAGATGCTTATATTGTTGTGCTTGTGTGTGTGTTGTTTGAGCTAATACTTGAGACAAAGCCGAGACAGTTACAAGTTGAACCCCAAGATATCGCTCTGCCTTAACTTCTGGCACGCACTGCATGCATACATGTGCCCTGCACTTATAACATTTCATTGTTATCTGTATGCACTGCTCATATGAGTCAGTGCGTTGTCTGTGTACAAAAACTAATAGCATTTACCACGACAATAACAAGTGCTAAACACAGAATAGACTCAAACAAGGAGAGTTTGTAGGTCGCTTAATTACCATTACCCGATGACATTGCGATAGCATTGGTTGTTCTGAATTTCACTGCTTCTAACCTCCCGCCATTTCATGCGGTTTGCTGCATGCTCGTCTGATGACGCTTCCACGGGCACGGATGGAAGACAATGAAGATCACGCTTTCAAACTACAGCGTGAGATACTGACAGTTTAACACGCGTGAACGCGGGTACGTGACGAAGACGACGGCATTATGACAGCTTCATAGCTTACCGAGTGTGTTCAGGCAGGATGTTAAGCTTGCTTCCTAGATTGTCCATCTGAGGGAAGTGTATGAACCGACCTACTTTAAATTGGAGTGGCACTCCTTGGTGATGTGCTCAGCCTTTCCTCGCGTCTAGTACTCTGTTGCTCTTTTTGCGATGTTTCAAGGCATTTTCTAAATGCTTTGTAAATAATTTGGTTTGTGTAAATAGAATACATTTTCATTGTAATAAATGCCATGCTCAAAAACAAACCTATGGTGCTAGCGTAGTGGTCTGAAGCAGCGGCCAGCGGAACTAAATTTTTAGTGCCACCGCGGGTTCGAATCCGGCTCCCCCAGCTATGAAGTTTTTTTATTTCTTTACTATCTTCCCCCAGTGCAGTGCCAGCTTTCTGCTGCAGCGAGCGTCGTATGCTATCGCTTAGAATAAAACATTATTCAGGCCACTTCAAAATCAAGCAGGTTGGTAAAATGCAGCATTTGGGCTGAATAATGGTAATCACTAACTCCCAGAGTCTCGAGTGAATGATTCCTGTGGTTGCCTGGTTGCCATTTTAGTGCCCTAGCCCTTCCACTCCGCCGAAAAGCGGTTGTCTGTCTGTCCGAAACCTGCTTCTAGCATTTTGACCTCCTTGGTCACGTGACATTCTGACGTCATCACAAGCTGCCCACTGAAATTTGAGCAAATTTACTGCCCACCGTGGCAGTTCAATTAATGTTTAGTAGCGAGGGATTCCTCAGGAACAACATGGGTCTCACAAGCCCCACCGATGGCAGCACCTGTCATCGCAGGGCAGTGGCGCGTCGCTTAACTGTTGCACCTCTGCACTGGGAGTGGAATCAGTACTCCCAGGGATCTGTGAATGTAGAGAATGACAATACAATTGTCTAATTACCCTCCAAGAAATAACTAAAGTACTGTATGCCGGCAAAAAAACTGCTCCAGGACACGACCAGATACACTACGAAATGCTTGCCCATTTTTCCCAGCCTGCCATAGAGGCACTCTTGAATTTTTTTAACAAAATATTCACAGAAGGAAAAATACCTAAGGAGTGGAAAAAAGCCATCATAGTGCCACTCCTGAAACCTGGGGAACTACCAACTTCCCCAAGTAGGCTTAGGCCGATAGCCCTCACAAGCTGCCTCGCGAAATCTTTTGAAAGTGTCCTTAATATAAAATTAACATTTGTCCTTGTATCCCGCGAACTTCTTGATGTCCATCAATGCGGTTATAAAAAGGGATACTCAACGACAGACCATTTAGTTTGCCTCGAAAACACAATAAGAGAAGCTTTTATACACAAACAGCATTGTCTTGCCGTTTTCTTTGACATGGAGAAGGCGTATTATACAACCTGGAAGTTTGGGATCCTCTGCGACCTAGTGGGCCTAGGTATCCATGGCAGGATGTTGAACTGCCTGAATGACTTCCTTTCCGACCGCTTATTTCAAGTACGCTTGGGATCAACCCTTTCCAGGAACTTCGTTCAAGGGAACGGGGTTCCTCAGGGGTGTATTTTAAGCACAACACTGTTTACTGTAAAGATGAATTCCATAAGGAAAATAATCCCAAATCCATGATGTACTCAGTCTATGTCGACGACCTTCAAATAGCTTGTACATCATCCAATGCAGCAACATGCGAGAGACTAACACAGCTAACAATAAACGAACTAGAGACATGGGCAGACAAAAATGGATTCCAGTTCTCCACACAGAAAACAGTGGTCGTGCTGTTCTCACTAAAACGAGGTCTACAATCCAACCCTAGCTTACATCTAAAACAAACTCGAACTGCCTATAAAAAATGAAGTAAAATTTCTGGGCATTATCTTTGACAAAAAGCTGACGTTCCTACCACATATTAATGCTCGAAAAAAGAAAGCCCCCCAGTCTTTGAACATAAAGTACTTTCCCGGAAACACTGGGGTTCTGATAGGATGTGCCTTTTACAAATTTATTGGTCTGTTGTTCGTTCTACCTTAGACTACAGAAGTATAGATTACGGGTCAGCGAGACCTTCGTACCTGAAAAGACTAGATACAATACATAATTTAGGTTTGCGTCTTTCCTCTGGTGCTTGCAAGACGTCGCCGAAAAGTAGTCTTTATGTAGAAATCAACGAACCGTCACTTACAGGTAGAAGAACCATGCTCACCTGCCCATACATTTTAAAAATCTGTTCACCGCCCAAACACCTGTTACCCAGTAGTCACAAAGTGCCCATCTAGAACATTGTTTAACAATAAACCACTCGCCATCAGGCCACTCCTCCTGCTTTTTGAAGAGATGTGACAAAACCTCGGCGTACTAGATACATTACCTGACATTGCTCGGAGACGAGATCCGCTACCTCTTTGGTACAATTTTCCTGCAATCTGTGATCTAACTCTTACTCAGTTCCATAAAAAAACAAACTCCAAAACAACATATACTACAAGAATTTCTTGCACTCGAAGAAAAATACAGTAGTTTTACGCAGTTTTATACAGATGGTTTAAAAACAGGCATGTATGTAGGAAGCGCAGTGGTCCGAGGGTAGTCGGTGAAAACAGTATGACTTCCACAGTGCTCATCCATCAGAACGTTACGCAGTCTGTGTGGCCAAAGAAAAAATAGAAAACGAAAACCTCACCAACAGTATTATTTACACAGACTCCTTCAGTATACTTACAGCTCTGCACTCTAGAAATGCAGTCACTCCGATTCTTGGTGACATCATACACAAGATAGTAACAGCGACAGCTCGAAGAAAAAACATAAAACTCTGCTGGGTTCCCAGTCATGTCGGGATAAGAGGCAACGAGAGGGCGGATTTCTGTGCTGCTAGAGCTCGTGGCAAGGAAATAAAAAAAGTAAATATACCTTTTGGGGATTGCATGAACTTAGTACAGCGTAAATTAAGAGAAAAATGGCAGTCGGCATGGAACGGCAAAGTGAATAATAAAGTACACTTGGTAAAACCGGTTTTAGGTGAATTTAAATCATGTGTTCACCAGGAACGTTTTAAGGAAGTGATTTTATGCCGTCTCCAGATAGGCCACACGCACCTTACGCTCAACTTCCTGCTAACAAAGCAAGACAAACCTGTTTGCGAATGCAGACATGATCTTACTGTTAATCACATTTTATTTTCATGTGTGAAACTTGAAACACTAAGAAAAAAGTATTTTACTCAATTTTATAATGAATGCATTCCTTTTCATCCAGCACTGTTCTTAGATGATAATGCCATTGTTAACATACCTTCCGTTTTTAGCTTTTTAAAAGAAGCAGGGGTACTTGAAAAACTAAATTTTGAACCACTGGTTCGCTTTATTGCATGGTACACCTCAGTCACTTTCTCATTCCTGAGAAGAAGGCTGAGGCTTTTTATTTGATCACTTTGGAGACTCAGGATCCTTGCCAAGCCAAGGATAGCTGCTGAGGCTACCTTACCTTCTCTGTGGCTTTTACCATTAGCTACTTCCAGATTTCTTCTCTGTTTTTTACCGGCAGTTCAATATTTTTAGGCCATCTACACCAACGATTTTTCATATTCCTAAACATTCTACAGAAAACCATTTCTGTATCTTGAGCTTGGCGCATGATGACCTTAGCTGCCTATGTGCCATAAAACCCAACACAACACATTATTGCATACATTTCTGTTTCACTTTGGCTGAACTGAGTGAAACAAAGCTTTTCGGAGTACATGCTGCCTCATCATCATCAGCCTGACTGTGCCTACTGCAGGGCAAAGGCCTCTCCCATGTCTCTACAATTTACCCTGTCCTTTGCCAGCCATGCCCAGCATCCTAAAATAAATTCTTACTGTAACATTTTCTATGTAAATTCCTTGTCAAATATAGCAGTCCATGATTCTAAACAGTGCAGACAGGCTCTTGTCACATTCATAAAAGTCCTGAACAGTGGAGGGCTGAGGACCAAAGGTCCACTTGCAAGTGATTTCAAATGCTGGCAGTGTGAAATGAGCCACCTAGCACACCCCAAAAGCAAGCCCGTTGGGCTGTGTATTTTTTATAGAGGTTTTGGTCACTGCGTCTTATTTGTTAGGTGTCCGTGGTTGTTGTGGAAATAAAGTGATTCGGCATAATGGTTTGCAAACAAAGCGCTTGCTTTATCCTGTTAAGGCTCGTAGCATACCTGAGCGCTGTAAATAAGCCCGGGGGCTAGTAAGCAGTGCCTACTAGAGGAATAATTACTCATTAGCATTCACCTGAGCACAGTCAGACAGCTGTTACAAAAGGCTATGTAGCTTTTTTGGAAATATTGCTGGTTAACTACAGTTACATCTTGCCTGGGGCATGAACCCGGGACCACTGCCTTCTTGCCCAGAGCAGGTAGCAGTTGGCAAGGCATGGTCAAATTTATCGAGAATGTGAAGAAGGGACTTTGTTTGCACTGCACTCATGTGGATGCTAAATGAGTAAATACTCCCTTAGTTGAAATCTACTCCATCGTGGGGATGCACCTAAAGCTATTGACTCTGTTGCATGGCTGTGCTTATGGCCAATGAAAAGTACACATCATTCTTTCATCCTTCCGCATTCCTGGCCAGTGCGCAAGTGGAGAAGTGCAGTGCTCGGGTAGTGTAGCTTGGGGCATATTAACAGGGCCTGGTCTTACTGATCATGGCTACCTTTTCAGGTGTTTGGTGATTTGTCATGGTGTATACACAGACAGGTGGTGGTAACTTGCGAATTGTTTTGCTGTGTGCAGTGTCCTTAAGCAGCATCACGGTCATGAAAAGCGTCACTAATGAACAGTTCAATGCAGGTTTGCCTTTAATGACTCTATTGGTGCATTTGTGCACAGATTTCTTTTCAAAATTGTGCACCAGTCTTCATCTGCAGCAGGTGCACTCAGAGGGTGTAGGGTGGGCACCTTGAAGTGGTGGTTGTGCTTGTTGAGGGAGCCATCTGTGATCATACTGGTCAGGGTGGCTCTTCAAAGTTAGTGCACATAAATTCTGTGCTCTGGTGTGCACAGGTAGGGGACAGGATGTGGATGTTGGTATATGTGAACTACAAATACACAGAGTTACTGGCTCACAGGCTGGTAGTCTTATGGCTAACTTCAGCTGTGTATCAAAGCTAGCAGCAAACTGCAAACTTATCTGCAGCTTTCCCGTTTCCAGCAGTTCCAGTTGGGCATCAGTCGTTATGCATGTCGGTAGCAAGAATATAGGTGCACAGTTTCATGCCAGTATCCAGTGTGTATCATAATTCTATTGTCACATGACAGCCACAATTTGGGTATCCGGAAAGGAATGAATTGCTTTCTTTTTCACGTGTGTGCTGTTGTTTACCATATGCTTTCTGTTGGAAGTAGCTCATTATTAGCATTCAGTTATTTGAACTGTCACCCTTAAAATAATGTCCTTGTGGAGCTGTAGATATGTGTATAAAACATAAATGTAGCATAGGAGGCAAATATACTAGTATGCAGATGAAGTGACACCAACCCTTTATCAGCTACAGACCACATTTTTTTATTAACATCATATCTTCAAGCAAAAGCACACTTGTAACAGATTTAATCGAGCACAGTAGACTTCACAATGCAACCCCTTATCCTCTGCATGTGCTTCTTGTAACACCCTCACTAATATGAAACTAATTTTGCACAAGTAGTGGGTGGATGCTAAAGTGTTTAAGCTTTTTGCACTCTGCATTCTGTGCTAATTCACAACTGCTGTTAGTCGCTCCGGCAGTAGGTATCACGGTGTCTGTACGTCATACCTTGGGCCTTTGTGCTCGCGCTTTCACGTGCATTGGTTGAATTCGATTTTGGCTTCCCATGATGATTAAACTGCCAATTGTTTGGAGCCTTCCCCCCTGAGGAGCATGTGCCAGAGCAAGCTCTTAAGCATTAGTGGTGGCACGGACAAGACGTGCACAGGTATACACTGTAAATACAGAAGCACAAGTATTATACCATTTCTTTGGAAGAAACTATTGCGCTACAATTCATGGGACCAGGTGGCATTATTCAGTGCCGTAGAATGGGCAGTGAAAAAATGATTTTCACACCATTGCAGTTCCATTTCCTTTTGCAGTGGTCATGCTGCACAGAATTCTTGGAGTGTTGACTGAGCATCATCTCTTTTGGCGAGCTGTGCTATTTGTGGAGATGCCACTGATTTGGCCTGTGCTCACTTCATGATAATTTTTACAGCACTATCATAGGTGATGCACAATAACATGGGTGGCTCATAAATTTTATGGTGCTCTGTTCTGACTAACTCCATGTTTCTAACAGTCATGAAGCTGTACTGTCAGTTGTGCATGGCAGGTTCCTGTTACGAACTAATAGCATTAATCCTTTATGTGGTTATGTCAAAAGCAGCCAGCACATTTGAAGGCATTTGAATTGACTGTCTTGCAGCTCCATATTCAGGGCTGCACATTCATTTGCATCATGTCAGTGAAATTTGTTTTGGTAATGATGTCAAAAGTTTGATTGATATGCACATGCATCCTTTATACTTTTTTATTCCAGTTTCCGAGTGATTGGGATGCTGACCATCTGAAGGCACGGCGGGAGCTACATTGAACATCTATGAAGAAAGAAGAAAAGAGTGTAGATAATGGGTGTTTCAGTGGTGTGTAGAATAAACAGACGCTACGGCCGTGCTTCTGGAACGCAAAAAACTTGCATGCTTTGTCTGCTTTCTCATATGCAGTACTTTCAACTTCAATCTGCACATTTAGAAGGGTGCACTAGAAGCATAGCACATCTTAGTAGTACGAACAAGATCTGCTTCTTGTAGTTCATAGTGGCAGAGGTTTTCTCACTTTCAACAAATAGGAAGGGCATTCACATTTTATTTACACTCCATTTCATACATAGCAGTCAACGCTACCAAAGCTTGCAAGCCTGTTTGCATAAGCTAAGTCTGTGGCCAAAAATTAGTTTGCCTTACAACCAAGTGAACACGGGCATATTTCGCTGCAACAAATCTCAAGTACAGTGACTGGCAACCTCCTTAACTTGACGTTACATGTTGCCAAATTTTCATCCTGCTACTTATTGACACTACGAGAAGAATGACATGCTGCTGGTTAGGCAAATCACTCTGACTCTATACGCACTTAAGAAGTACACACTCGGTGAAAATTATAGCCAGAAGGCTCGAACACTGAGCTTCTCACAGCTTTCACTACATTACCTGGTGCTAGCACTTCATTTTACACTGCTCTGTTTTCATCCAAACTCTCATCGAAGCTTCAAGGAGAACAAGTGATACGTGGCAAAATAATATGGTTTTGCAGGCACACTGCAGTATTGACTGCTATGTGTGAAATGGACTATAGTACTGTAGTGCTTATTTGGCTGGGAGATGAAAAGCTTTCCATTCTGTCATGTCAGCTTCAGTACAGATCAGTGTAGTATGGTGATACGAGGCAATCCTGTCACCGAAAAGGTCCAAGCACCATGCATGCTGAGCTGCAAGATGCGGCAATGGTTGGCACTGAATCCACTAAAGACCGGAGGGGTGCAGTTACTAGAATCAGTAGCCAAAATTTTGCGGAAATATCCGCGGTAATAACCATTCGCAGCCTCACAGGCCCCATGTATGTGGGTTGGTGGTGCAGTTTTCAGCCAGAATTGCCTTCTCATTTTCCCCGAAGTTTGTTTTTCTTCAAAACTTGTCCTGTGGTAGGAGGTGCACCTCTGATTGCAGTACCCTTCTCCATGTCATTTTTAACAGGTGAATAAAATAATTGCCATAGGCTACTATTACAACATGTCACACCTCAAAATCTCATTTGCCTGCACATAGCGAATACATGCCCAAATCAAGCAGTGCATACTCTGCATAGTTTTTACCACGTGCTGCTTGTTCCTCGAACACTCCCGGAAACCATGCGAGTGACATTGACCACTGGTGCATATACCACTTCCTGAGGCTGAATTTTTCAGAAGACAGGTCTCTCGTGCCTGCGCCAGTGGAGGGATACACTTTTACTTTTTGGTCACACAAAAGTAGCAGTTGCAGACATGTTGAGTGTAGGGCTAATCCTGCTCTACATTAAGGAGACTGGGTAAACAAATAATCCAAAAGAAAAATTTTTTTTTCCATTCCACTTTGGAAAATATATTATTTCCAGCACCTTTTCTAGTATCGCACTCCTTCATGTGTGGTTTATTTCCCTTTTAACAATGGTTTTCAAGCGGGGGGAGCAGATGCGTTGCCTATATTTTGAAGCCCAAT
Source organism: Amblyomma americanum (assembly GCA_030143305.2). Lineage (NCBI taxonomy): Eukaryota > Metazoa > Arthropoda > Arachnida > Ixodida > Ixodidae > Amblyomma > Amblyomma americanum. Next base: position 21,509 of record JARKHS020005256.1, on the reverse strand, counting down.
CTCATGACTAAGTCTGAAGGTTTCTTAGTTTAGTTAAAGTGAAAACACATCTGGCAACAATCAGGAGGCTAGCCTGTTATTAGTTGAGTATATAGTGGACTAGAGTGTGAGTAGCATCATTTGGGCAAAAGCTAAAAAAAAAAGTTCACGATTAGGCTCCCCCACGTCTTTCCCACAGCCCAAAGAATCTTGTCATGCTCTGCAAAAGTAAGGCTTAAATGCGCTAGCAGGCAGTTTACCACACTAATGACTGTCATAGCAAACACCTTTTATTCTCTCAACTTTTGAACCACTGCTACGACCGTCTTGTTCACACTGCATCATTCTTTTGTTGCTTTTATTTGCAACAAGTGGCGAGGCTGATGCAACTGCACGAGCGCGTGGCAGCTTTCCATAACGGCAATGGAGACGGAGTTTGTATACGTCATCCAGGTTTTTTTCGCTTACGCCATCTATACTCCATCCCATAACCAACTTGCTGCACTACCAAAGCAGAGACTTCTTCAACCAATCAACCGAGCGCATTAAATGTGTTACTTCGGCGTGGTGAACAGTGCAAAAATCAAGTAACGCCTGCAACTCGTTCTCATTCTGTAGTGCTCTCAGCGTAAGTTTAGGCGCGATATTCCGTGTGCTTGGAATCTTAAGTTGAACGCAGGAGGCCATTTTCAGGGGCTGATCCCCCGAACAATGCCCCGAGCATCACTTCGCGTAAAAAAAAAAAAGCTACCGCCAGTCTTTCAGCATTCACACCGTGCAGCGCGTGAAGAAGCACCAGACTGGGGTAGCAGCACGCACGACGGTTTTTTCTCTGTTTTCATTTTTGCGAATTTCAACAAGTGCGCCGTTTCAACACCGGTCCAACGACGCTAGGATCTCGACAAAGTCGCAGTGTTATTCCCCAAATTTGAATTTTCACATTGTAGGTCGATCAGAACCTGGCGAACATAGCAAGTTCCACACCAAAAGCCACTCTGATAAAGCAGAATGCGCACACATGAATAAGTTCTAAAATAAGAAGCAAAATTTTATAACTTAGCAGAATGAGCGTAAATTTCGTTTGGAGCTCGAGGAAAACGCCTATGCATGTGCTCGTGGAGCTCTCTGATTGCATTTGCCTTGTTCAAAGCAGTTATAGTGTTCATTATTTCCAAGGTCTCCGAAGTTGAGCGGCCCGGTGAAAATAGGAAGCGTACATTACAAGGTTTGTCGTGTGAGAAAGCTGATTCGCGTCATGCATCACGTCATCCTATTTTGCATAGCAATCGGATATGCTTTATCAGCCCTTAAGTTGAGAACAGTGAACGATTAGTTTCTCCCCATACCTCGCGCTTTCACCCACCGTGGCGCTGCGCTGTTACTTGCCGCCAACTAGGAGCGGAGAAGCACCCGATGCAGTGCTCCGCCTACTAATTCCATCTGGCGAACAGGCTGAAAAAGTGCAGAATTGCTCTCGGAGCATCAACAGAAATGTTTCTAACCGCAAGCGACGCGCACGCTTTAAAATATTCGCATACACCAATTGGTCGCAAATTATTACTGTCGGCGCAGTTATCGGCAAAAAAAGTTATCTTAAGTCCACAAGCCTGTGAGGACTCATAATGCATTTCAACATGGTTTTGCTGTATGTAAAGCATAAGAAAAGAGGTCACGTTCATTCAGATATTTATTAATGTGAAAGCATTTATAGGCTATATCGACGGGGTCATGTAACCAACGCGTGACAGCAAAACATGTCCGCAGCGATTGTGACATTCTAAGAAGAGCTAGCATTAAACAAATGGTTATAATCGATAGAAGATGATGCGCAAAAAATTCTGAGTCAATAGGATGATTAGTTAATTATTTAGGGCCAATAATGTTTAAAAAATGTCGAAATAGTCCGGATTTCAATATAGTGAATAGACGGGAAAACAGTCGTGGACGTCAATATCGTAGAAAATAGGCAAATAAGTGAAAAATAAAGTTTGAAATAGATTGAAATGTGTTTCATGAGTGATAATTAATCGAACCAAAAAGTTTGGTTGACATAAATTGATTAGTTAATTAAATAGAAGCAAACGTAAATGGTCTCACAGAGCGGCAAAGAGAGGCGAAGAGTGTCGAGGAGGCGTCAGTGCTTTTCGTTCCTCCGACGCGGGTTGCCCCAGTGATATCTAACGTTTTTGCCTTCGCTCCTCCACATCTCTTCTGCGCCGGTTCCCTGCAAGTCGAGGTTTTCTTCAATTAGTCGCTTCAAATCACCCCCATTCACTTTGAGTCCTACTGAAACGGTGTATGTTAATCGTACTTGACGCGCGGCCTTGAGGCTTTCTCGGCGTGTTCACAAATGGCGATCTTCAATCCGTCACCCCTAGTTGTTGTCTTGGCTGTCATATGAGAATCAATACATGGTAGCATGAAGGCACTGAATCTGTTTAGATTCAAGAATAAGCTTGAATTATAAACTTGAGATATCGTAGTGTAGGGCCGTGGATCGTAACATTGTATCACACTATTGTTGCAATTGCACGTGTCTTTGTTAGGTTCAGGAACGCCGTTAATCTCTGTAGTGGCGCCATTCTTTTGATCAACCGATAGCCTAGACTTACTCACCGGCACTAAACTACGAACTTCACCACAATTCAGCTGCATGCATTGCTTCTTTTGTGGTGCAATAGAATTTGCGGACACAGATCCTTCGAGGAGGGTTAGAAACCACGCAAAGGGACGACGCTTTATTTTGCTTGTCCTGCTGGGCTGCCGCAGTGCTTGCTTTTTGCAGTGTACTATTAGTAACGCGTGTTATCTGCCTCTTTCAGTGCACCCCACTCATGCTTGGGCCATATTTTGGCCTGCAGTATGTGACGATTAAATGAATAAAATTTTAAAAACGAGCACGACACCACGGGCGCAGACTGTCAACTGTTTATTCAAGGAAGCGAAAGCGCTAGCTATTTAAGGCAGGAACCGAAGGCGCTCGACCGCCTATATCCCTCGCACATGTACAGAGAAACTCAGGGAGAGAAATCTACAAAATAACAGGCGACACTACTTGAGGCCGGGGGAATCGACAAAGAAATCTGAACTCGGACCACACAGGAATTCTTGCAAAAGCATTCAAAACTTTTTTCCTTCCTTCTCAGTTCTCTTTTTCTTCCTCTCTTTCTTCCTTCCTTTCTTTCTCTCTTTCTTTCCTTCTCTCTTTATTTCTTCCTTTCTTTCTTTCTTTCTTCCTTCCTTTCTTGCTTTCCGTTGCAGAAAACCAGAGCGAAAGCTATAGGCTATAGTGCCTGACAAAGGCTTTCGCTCCGGACAACGTTCAGCGAGCAGGAAAAGGGACATGTTAAAAGAGCATTCAATAAAAAACAACTAAGAAATACAAATGTTGATCACAAATATTTTCAGCAGTCATGATCACAAACATACAAGTAAACAGAAGAGAAAAAATAGGCGAACATGATAATGCTGATTGCTTTGAAATGACAAAACATCGGAATTATATTCAAAGTCAAACATGCCGTTACAGAAGGCATTACTAATGAAAATCAGTAATACTAAAAAACATACATATGTTTTCAGGCACAACAAAGCAAAAGGAACAGCACAAAATTATACAAATTCAAGGTCATGCTTGAGCAATAGGGTTTTTAAAAAATGTTCGATCATTCGTCGGTTAAAAATTTACTAACTCATCAACACGATTCAACAATGAAGGTATCTGGAAGTCTGTATGCTGCCGGTCATAGTTAGCTCTTGTAATAGGTATCCTTCTGTGTCCTCTGCGAAGAGAATAGTGTAATCATGGCTCGGGATTTGCTGTAGTGTACAGCTTGTTGTTCTTTATGTACTGCAAGAGCTTGAAATAATAGACCTGGTTTGCTTTGATTATTAGATGCTTTGAAAAGAGCGCACGAGTGGGAACAAGTTGAGGCTTGCCATAGAAGTTTTCAAATATTCTCAGTGTTTTCTTCTCTGATAAAATTAATTTATTATATTTTTGACCTGTTGTTACCCAGACCAATGCGCAGCATGAGAGCTGAGAGTAAAACAGCGTATAATACAGCATTTTTTTTTAACCAAAGCGGAACAAGTTTTTTAGTTTTAAACAAACAGGCTTGGCTTAGTTCCCTTGCTAGACGGCGGACATGTGTAGTCCAGGATAAGTTACTTTGAAACCATACACCCCAAAAAAGTTTTTTGTCATTACCTGATTCAATTCATTATCACGGAAGCTCATGGTGATTTTACGACATAGAGGCTTATTAATTGGTGAAAAGATTAAATATTTAGTTTTTTTGCGATTTAACCATAAATTATTTGTATTTACCAGAGGGACAATAAGTCGAGGTACTTATTTACTGCATCCTGAAGAGGAGTGAGTGATCTGGCAGAGAAAAAAATGTTGGTATCATCTGCGAAAATGATTAATTTTGGTGAACTTGGTATACTGCATATGTCATAGATGTACATATTGAACAATATAGGTCTAAGGATCGACCCTTGTAGCACGCCATATAGGACTTTCATTACTGACGGAAGAAGCATTGTTTATTGTAACATATTGGGATTGATTAGTTAAATACCTTCTGATTAGGTATAATGTAACACCTCGTATTCCACAGTCATAAAGCTTGGCTAATAATACCTCTTGGTACACCTAATAAGGCCTTTTGAAGATCCAGAAATATACCAATTGTATACAGTCTTTGTTCTATATTATGTATTATTTCTTTTTTTATGTTCAGTAATGCCTGTTCAGTTGACTTGTTTTTTTTTTTAATTAGTATTGCACCTCACTGATTATTTTATGCTTGGTTATAAAGCCTTCCAGTCTCACATTTATGACACCTTCAAAAACTCTGATAATCCGTGGAGGACGTATATAGGGTGGAAATTATTACCTGAGTTATCACTCCCACCTTTATGAATTGGGCAGACTCTTGCTATTTTGAGTTCATCTCGAAATATCCCAGTCTGAAACATACTGTTAATAATATTGACATAATGTCATCGAAGCCAGCTGCAGTGTTATTATAAAGATTTGCTATCAGTTTCTCAACTTCTAGCGGTGTAATTGGTGTCATTGCTATTGAGTTCGCTATAGCAGGTTTAGGAAGAGCAAGGCCTGGTCCAGGGGGGGGCAAGTTAGCATGTATTTTCCGCTGTGTCTGAAATGATTATTTATTTTATCGGCAGCTATACAGTCACTAAGGTTTCCTTGTGACAAGGAACATAGATAATCCAGGTATGAGACTGCAGTAAGGTTTCTCACCTCTGGCAAGGTTTTCCTAGGGTTGTTAGAAACACGTGTGAATAACTTTTCATAGTAGTCTAGCTTTGCCTGCATAATATCTTTACCAAGTCGGTTGCGATATTTCTTGAATTCTACAAGTTCACTGACTTCGCGAGTTTTTATAAAAGAATTGTATAGTCTATGTTTGTTTGATCTGATCTAACAGCGCTGCATATATAAATGGTTTCCTTATTTTATTTTTGTGCTTTGTGTTTCTTGCGGTTATAGGGAAAGCTTTGCTATGGCACTGTTTTAATTTTTTCAGCAAAAAACCGTATGCAATGTTAGAATTCGACACATTGATAAATTCCCAACTGGTATCCGCTACCATATGACGAAACTTTTTAGAGAATCGCTACGTTTGTTACGATACAAAGAGACAGGTTTATGGATTTTCGTTTCGTGTGCTGATGCTGTTAAACAAAAAATTGGGAGATGGTCACTCATCTCAAGTGATAGTACACCCGATGAAGCATGCTGTGCATCCACGTTTGTGATGCAGACATCTGATAATGCAGCAATGTGCTTGGTAATGCGCGTGGCTAAGGAAATAAGATTCACACATGCGTAGGAATTCACTATGCCGCCAAAAGTTCTGGCGTTCATGTCGTCCGCCAACACGTTTACATTAATGTCAACCATGATAACGAACTTAACCCAAGTGTTGCTTAGGCAGCTTGACTTATCATCGGCAAAAGGAAAGAAAGTTGTTTTATTTCCGCACGGTGGCCAGTGTATCACTGCAACGATGGCCGATTTCAACCGAATGGTCAAACACTCGATATTTTGATCGATAAAAGAGAATTCAGGAATCACTTCATGATATAAATGCTTTTAAAAGTAGATAGTTATGCCCCACCACGTCCTGAATTTCGGAAAAGGCCGTGATAGACGCATTTTTCAAATTGCGGCGGGCAATCATTTTCAGTCAACGAGGTTTCTGAGATGAGCACAACGTCAAACTGAACTACAACATTTTCAAACAGATCGAGTAATTTCTCGTGTTTTTTTTTCTAACATTGCACATATTCAGATGCAACAATGAAAAGCACCTATGCAGGCTGGAAAATGCATCATTAAAAGAAACATAGTCATAGTATTTGCACTTCATATCACTAGGCGTGGGCATGGTTACATGTCCATTCATTTCCATTTTCTTAGCTTTTGTCAGTTCTAACGAGCAGAACAGATTTAAGTGGACATTCTATCGAGGTCGTCGGCTGAAGAAATGAGCAGGACTGGAGAAGTTTCATTTTGTCTGGCAAATATTTTGCCTTCTTTCGTCCATACACATTTACACTTACCCTCTTTCTTATTCTTTATGGCAGTGCCAAGAAGCTGCTTACCAAGCCTAGTTAGGAGTTGGTTAACGAATACAGGCTCAGAATCCTCAAAGCCAAGCATTTTGATGTCTAATCTCATGTTTTTAGCCTTGGCGAGCAAGGCGTTCTTTCCGCTTCTCTGCACAAAATGAATAATTATGTTGGACTCGTGCTTGGCAGTTTGAACTCTGTGGCATATGTCAATGTCATGTTCGTTAAACTCTTCTCCTGCAAGGTGCCCAGTTTCCTTGATGATCGTTATTGGCTCGACTTCAAGAGGGACTCCTTTCACTTTGATATTATTGGAATGCTCGTATTGTTCCAGCTCTTTAAGCCTTAGAGCAAGCTTAGCATTTTGGCATTTCAGGTCCCTGTTTTGTTGAATTATGGCGCGAATTTCTTCTCTCAGAGTTTTCAAATCATCCAGCTCTTGCCCTACTTCTTTCAGCTCCTCCACTGTTGCTCTAATTGATTTGAGCTCTTCTTTCAGTTCACTGCAAGAACACGACTGCTGCAGGGACTGGTCATTCTCAGCAGCTCTCGTGTTACTTCACGTACCTTTTGTCATCCTGAGTTTGAATCAAAACACGAACATGCAGTTGTGACATTCCGTGTGTGCTACGAGGATCCACGTTCGACGGCGCGGCGTAGACGGAGACCCGTGACAGCGGCATCATCAATTACCCAGCCATGCTCTTTGAGTGACGACCAGAAAAACCGGACCCGCCGCCGCCCCGGGGAAACAGGCTTTATCCTCCCCAATTTCCGGTTACATTCCAGGACAAGGGAGCTGTCAGCGGGCCAGAGCGCGCCGCACCACAGCCGACGCTATGCGCTACCGCGAAGACGACATTCTTTCCCTCCCCCCCCTTTGTCGTGGGCTATCGCCGGGAAGGCACCCACAGCTTCCCAGAAGGGCCGTGACGGACACCTGTCATGGCGGACAGGCAGTACTCGCCAAGAATGTGGAAAGACAGGCGCTAGTGAATTAGCTCCGAAGAGAGAGCCTGTGTATACTCTCACTTGAGAGAGAGTGGTGGCGTTTTTGTTGTTTATTTAGTTTGTATTGTTAACAGACTCTGGGTTCGAGGCTAAGCCCAACCCAAGGGGGTTGTCCCCATCTCGCATGTTATTTTGGATTGGAGAATTGATGCTTTGGGCGGGCCACTGGAAATGACCGCCCTTAGTCCTTTGTTAATCAAGTGCTTAAAAGCACATGTAAACGGATGCAGTCCAGTCTGAGCTGGGGCTCCATGCTTAGCATGTAATGTGATGCTACTTAGGCACTAACCTGCCCGGTCGATGAGTAAAGTAGTGCAAAGTTCGTTCTGTTGTAAAATTATGCTCTGCTGTCATCATCTACAAGCTCGCCTCCTGTTCATCTTCCAAGCCGAACGACACTAGAGGAAGGGTTTGTGAACCATCCTCGAAGAAACGGACGACTATTGAAATTCTACTGCATACACGCTCAGGACGACATCGTTAGCGAAGAGGGCCTTCAGCGCCGAAGCCCGACGGCGTGCAGCTTCTGCCAGCAACCGCTCGAGCCCAACTCCGGAGCCACTCCATCGCCCCCATGAAGTCGTCGGCACGTAAGCTCGGACGCCCCAGCCTCTGATGTATAACCTTAATCATGTGTAATTATTGAATATACCTGTTTGTTTAAACTGAGCCATACGGTGTCTCTTTGCCTCTCCGTCCCGTGTGGACCTGCGCATTATGGGGGTCATCACACTGGTGTCAGAAGTGGGGTCTCAAAAGCAAATGTCCTCTGAATGCTGTGACATTCATGACTTCAAAATTGTAATCAAAAGGAAATCACGGGACTGATTGTGGGACTTTTACCCCCATTTGAGAGGCTTGAGGCACTGGAGGGCTTGAAAAAAAAAATGACTGTATCTGAGGGAGCTCCCACTCCACAGCCGTCGCTCGGAGCAAGCATGCTGGCATTAGGAAGCGTCATTCCGACGTTTACGGGAGATAAGACAGGGGTTCCAATCTGCGATTTCTTTTCCATGCTAGAAGAGATTGGGAAAATGGGGGGATGGTCCGATGCTCAAATGCTGGGAATGGCGAGGTGTAAGATGGCAGGAGCTGCTCATGATTTTGCATGGCGAGACGAAAAAGTAAAATCCACAAAATCATTTGCGGAATTTAAGAAGCTCGCGTTTGAGCATTTTGACACTGAACCACGTCACGTGCGAGTACAGAGGTTCCGTGACGCCGGACAGATGGTAGGGGAGGACGTGCGAACGTTTGCGTCGCGGCTTCAGCGCTTAGCGCGCGATACGTTAAGCAGGGAGGAGGAAGGAGACCAGCTTAAGAAGAAATACGCGGAGGATATACTTAAAGAGGAAATGACCGCTTTGTTCGTGGCTGGTCTGCAAGACCCCGTGCGCCGGTTCGTGCTCTCGCGCAAGCCGAGCAATTTCGACCAAGCCGTGGAGGCCGCATTGGATGAGGAACAAAATGAGGCGTTAACAACAGCCGCAGCGAGAGTACGCGTCATAGAGAGAGCGGTGCCCAACCCTGAGGTTGCTCTCTTGACAGAGCGGTTAGATCGCTTAGAACAGCTGCTATCTCAGCAGGTAGAATGCCAGGTTGAAGCGCGCGCTCAACAGCGCCCATTCGCTGGAAACCGGAGACCGCCACAAAGCTACAGGCGCGGTATGCGAGATTTTGAAGAAATCGTATGCTTCGCTTGCCAGGGTCGCGGACACATCGCCAGGTTCTGCCAAAACGTGCGCCGTGGGGAGCCACAAAGAGAAGCAGGCGAGACACGCCCTAAGCAAGCCTACAGCGGGGCTCCAGATACCGAGTCAAAAAACTAGTTAGTCCTCCCCAGCCTGAGGAGCGTGGGGAGGGAGCAGTAGATGATGAGGTGGTGGTAGTTTGTGTGGCCGACGAGGCATGCCCTGTTGTGCGTTGCAAGTTAAATGGTTGTTGTATGGAATTGTTGATAGATACGGGGTCAAAGGTGACATTGCTTAAGGAGAGCAGTTTTAACACGCTTCGAAGGAAGGGGGACCGCGAGGTGTTGGAAGCGTCTGGTGGTATGGCAACCAAATTTGTAGGCATAACGGGGGATCCTCTTGGCATAAGTGGACTCTACCGGTTACACTTCTCTCTCGGCGGAATTGCATTGGAGCACCCCTGCTACGTATGCCCGGACACGGTGTCTCTGCCAAACGGAGTGTCAGGTATATTAGGGCAGGATTTTTTGAGAAAAGGGAAGGTAGTAGTCTCATTCTCTGAGGAAGAGGTTAATGCGGGCGGCTCAAAAGTCCCGTTTTTGAACAGGAGAGGGGCTGAGATTCGCATTACCGATATTGACACCCGTCAAACAGTGGGATCATTGGAGAAGGTATATTCGCGGGTTGCCGTCCGGCTGGTCGAGGAGGCGGTCGTCCTTCCTTGGTCGGAGCACATTTTGTACGCGTTTGTGCCTTCAGATGTAGAGAGCGGCGCCGTGGGAGTGCTTGAGCCGGTCGACTCTCTCAGCAATGGCCTGAAGGCAGCCGCGTGCCTCGTGACAGTTAATGACGCCCACAGAGTGCCCCTACGGGTGGTTAACTGTAGCCAGCAGCCACTGAGCCTTCCCAAGAACAAAACATTGGCTTTCTTCACCTCTGCGATAGAGCAACGTGAGCCCACCGATACGGTACTCGCAACTGTAGAGCATGCTAGTCCTTCGGCTGCTCCAAAGGTGTCGTTCGATCTTTCTCACGTAAAATCCAGGGAGAGGGAGGCTCTGGCTGGTTTGCTGAACGACTACTCGGAGGTATTCGCCGCGTCCAACCTGGATTTGGGCTGCTGTGGCGTTATAAAGCACAGGATAGAAACCGGCACTTCATCGCCCGTTTACCAGCGTGCGTACAGGATTCCTTACTCCCAACGTGAGGAGATGGAGCGGCAGGTGCAGGACCTGATTGATCGCGGCATTGTCGAACACTCAAAGTCACCCTGGGGAGCACCAGCACTATTGGTGGAAAAGCCAGATGGCTCGTATCGATTGGTAGTGGACTACCGCAAACTAAATGCCGTAACTCGCATCGATCCATACCCCATCCCCAATATACAGGAGACGCTTTCTCAGCTGGGCTCTGCCAGGTACTTCACGGTAGTGGACATGGCGGCGGGATTCTGGCAGATAGCAATGGATCCGGCAGATGCCGAGAAAACGGCATTCAACACGCCCTCAGGGCACTATGAATGGAAAAGAATGCCGATGGGTCTGGCCAACAGCCCTGCTGTCTGGCAGAGAACCGCTGATGTTATCCTGGCAGGTCTTCTGGGGAGGCTGTGCTTCGTGTATATGGATGACATTATCATATACAGTGACAGTTTTGATAACCATTTGCGCGATATTGAGCAGGTTTTGGTGCGACTAAGAGCAGCGGGTCTCAAGCTGAAGCCCTCTAAGTGCCAATTCCTCAAAAACGAGGTGAAATACCTCGGGCACGTTGTTTCAGCTGACGGCGTGCGACCGGACCCTGAGAAACTAAGGTGTGTCTCGGATTTTCCATCCCCGACTAGCGTCCGCCAGGTCCGGCAGTTTCTCGGCCTGATCGGTTACTACCGAAGGCACATAGAGGAGTTCGCCAAGCTCGCTAAGCCGCTCACCGCCTTAACAGCCAAAAATGTCGCCTTTCGCTGGGACGAAAACGCGGAGAATGCTTTTGGGGCCCTGAAAAGGAAGCTAATGAGTGCACCGCTGTTGCGCCACCCGGATTTTAGTTTGCCCTTCGTTATGGCCACAGATGCGTCAAAGTTCGCAGTTGGTGCCGTGCTATCTCAGGTTATCGAGGGCAAAGAACATCCCGTTGCTTTTGCTAGCCGACAGCTGAGCCCCACAGAGCAAAAGTACGGAGCTACGGAAAGGGAGTGCCTCGCCGTTGTCTGGGCAGTAAAGCACTTCAGATGCTACCTTTACGGCCGCAAATTCAAGCTAGTCACAGACTGCCATCCTCTGAAATGGGTGATGAGTGTCAGGGACCCTAGCTCGCGACTCGCTAGATGGAATCTACACCTGCAGGAATACTGCTTTGAAGTTGAGCACAAGTCAGGAAAGACACATCTGAATGCTGATGCACTCAGCCGCACAGCTGCCGTGGCAGCTATAGATGAGTTTGTCCCCGTAGTCGACCCCGCCGAATTACGCACAGAGCAGTGCAAAGATCCTGACCTGAAGCGAATAATCGAAAGCTTAGAGGGCGCACCGTCTCACCCCGAACAGCTAGGTTATTTCATTGGCAAAGACGGCACCCTGTGTCGGCGCACGAGGCCAACCAGGAAAGGGAGACCAGAGAAAACCGCTTGGGAGAGAGTCGTCATACCTCGGTCGTGGACAGAAAGGGTTCTTCGCGCGTTTCACGATGCGCCATGCGCCGGTCATTTTGGCGTAGCGAAGACACGCAGGTGTGTGGAGCGTTTGTACTTTTGGAGTGGCATGCGACGGGATGTTAGAGACTACTGTGCGAAGTGTCATTCCTGTCTCGAAAGAAAAACACCCAAGGGACGAAGACCAGCTCCAATTCAGCCGTTCCCTGAGGTTTCGGCTCCCTTCGAGCGGACAGGTATGGACATAATGGGCCCATTGCCCACGACCACTTCCGGAAACAAGTACATTTTAGTATTTGTCGATCACCTTTCAAAATACGCGGAAGCGGTAGCACTCCCAGATCAGAAGGCAGACACGGTTGCAAGAGCATTTGTCGAACAGATCGTGCTCCGACATGGACCCCCGAGGCAACTCTTGACAGATCGGGGAACGAACTTCGTGTCGCAGCTAATGAGGAGAGTTTGCGAGCTGCTTAAGATCGCTAAGAAGCAGACAACACCGTACCATCCGGCTTGCAACGGCGCGGTGGAGCGACTGAACCAAACCGTGGCCGGGTTCCTGTCGCATTTTGTTTCGGGCGACCAGCGGGACTGGGACTTGTGGCTCCCGTATGCAATGTTTGCCTACAATTCCGCCGCACACGAGAGCACGGGCGAATCGCCATTCTTTCTTCTCTACGGCCGAGACCCGGACCAGCCTAGTGAAGTGCCAGAGGGCCCCCGTCGTGTCCCATACGCTTCACTGGACGACTATAAGGTTGAGCTAGAATCGCGCTTGCAAGTGGCGAGGGACATCGCAAAGGAGTCCTTAAAGAAAGCGGCGAAGCGCAGGAAGGAGGTGCACGATCGCAGTGCTAGAGACGCGCCGTTTGATGTGGGGGACAGCGTGTACATTGAAAACTGCCAAAGGCAGATTGGGCTAGCTCGTAAGTTCCAGACGAAGTAGAGAGGACCGTGCGAGGTTGTCGAGAAGCTTTCTCCGGTAAACTTCAGAGTCCGAGACGTGAACCGGCGTTTGATAAGGATACACGCAAATCGCCTCAAGTCGGCACCGGTTCAGTATTCACGAAATGAGGAAAGGGAAAGCGCGGATTTTGATGGGGACAGAAGTGAAGCGGAGCGCGCAGATAGTTCGCAAGAAACGCCCTCTCCTGCATTTGTTCGGCAGGCGCCCGAGGTGACGGCCGGAATGCCACCGGATTTACTTCATGCATTGCTAGAAGAAGAAGCGCGCGAGGTTGCCGCGCAGATAACGCCAGGAGAGGCTCCTGCCACGAGCCCTCGCGAGTCCCAAAGCAGACAAAGGGGCACAGACTTACTTAGTATGACTCATGAAGGCCGATATCCGCTGCGAAATCGGAAAGCTAAGTCGGACTAATGGCGTAAACAGAGCGGAGTTGTGAACTGGTTAGAATGTGTAATGCCGCAGCTCATAACATTGCTATGTGCTTATGTGTTAAGTTATCGGAGTTGGTAGTTAAACCTTTCTGTCATTAAGTAACACCTGCACAGGAGAGCATGCGGAGCGCATGCAGAACCTGCCCTACTTCCTTTCGTTATCTATATTTTTGTCTGTGCCGTGATCGTGCTAGAAGTGGGAGCTCCTTTGTAACTGTGGTAAATTTATTTCGTCCAGTTTGGACTAGAAAGGAGAGGCTTGGGTGCTGAGTTTCATGTTTATCTGTAAAAGAAGATCAGTGCTGCCCCTGGAGACGCCAGTATTGACAGCGGAGGCATATGGTGTTGTGCAGTGGTGTTGAGTGCAGCGAAAAGTGTTTTGTCGGACGCACTGTGCGAGGCGATTCAGAAAGACAAGGGGAGCTGCGTGGACTCAAATGTTCGGAGAACATTCTTCTGGAGGGTGAGCGAGTGTGACATTCCGTGTGTGCTACGAGGATCCACGTTCGACGGCGCGGCGTAGACGGAGACCCGTGACAGCGGCATCATCAATTACCCAGCCATGCTCTTTGAGTGACGACCAGAAAAACCGGACCCGCCGCCGCCCCGGGGAAACAGGCTTTATCCTCCCCAATTTCCGGTTACATTCCAGGACAAGGGAGCTGTCAGCGGGCCAGAGCGCGCCGCACCACAGCCGACGCTATGCGCTACCGCGAAGACGACATTCTTTCCCTCCCCCCCCTTTGTCGTGGGCTATCGCCGGGAAGGCACCCACAGCTTCCCAGAAGGGCCGTGACGGACACCTGTCATGGCGGACAGGCAGTACTCGCCAAGAATGTGGAAAGACAGGCGCTAGTGAATTAGCTCCGAAGAGAGAGCCTGTGTATACTCTCACTTGAGAGAGAGTGGTGGCGTTTTTGTTGTTTATTTAGTTTGTATTGTTAACAGACTCTGGGTTCGAGGCTAAGCCCAACCCAAGGGGGTTGTCCCCATCTCGCATGCTATTTTGGATTGGAGAATTGATGCTTTGGGCGGGCCACTGGAAATGACCGCCCTTAGTCCTTTGTTAATCAAGTGCTTAAAAGCACATGTAAACGGATGCAGTCCAGTCTGAGCTGGGGCTCCATGCTTAGCATGTAATGTGATGCTACTTAGGCACTAACCTGCCCGGTCGATGAGTAAAGTAGTGCAAAGTTCGTTCTGTTGTAAAATTATGCTCTGCTGTCATCATCTACAAGCTCGCCTCCTGTTCATCTTCCAAGCCGAACGACACTAGAGGAAGGGTTTGTGAACCATCCTCGAAGAAACGGACGACTATTGAAATTCTACTGCATACACGCTCAGGACGACATCGTTAGCGAAGAGGGCCTTCAGCGCCGAAGCCCGACGGCGTGCAGCTTCTGCCAGCAACCGCTCGAGCCCAACTCCGGAGCCACTCCATCGCCCCCATGAAGTCGTCGGCACGTAAGCTCGGACGCCCCAGCCTCTGATGTATAACCTTAATCATGTGTAATTATTGAATATACCTGTTTGTTTAAACTGAGCCATACGGTGTCTCTTTGCCTCTCCGTCCCGTGTGGACCTGCGCATTATGGGGGTCATCACACTGGTGTCAGAAGTGGGGTCTCAAAAGCAAATGTCCTCTGAATGCTGTGACATTCATGACTTCAAAATTGTAATCAAAAGGGAATCACGGGACTGATTGTGGGACTTTTACCCCCATTTGAGAGGCTTGAGGCACTGGAGGGCTTGAAAAAAAAAATGACTGTATCTGAGGGAGCTCCCACTCCACAGCCGTCGCTCGGAGCAAGCATGCTGGCATTAGGAAGCGTCATTCCGACGTTTACGGGAGATAAGACAGGGGTTCCAATCTGCGATTTCTTTTCCATGCTAGAAGAGATTGGGAAAATGGGGGGATGGTCCGATGCTCAAATGCTGGGAATGGCGAGGTGTAAGATGGCAGGAGCTGCTCATTATTTTGCATGGCGAGACGAAAAAGTAAAATCCACAAAATCATTTGCGGAATTTAAGAAGCTCGCGTTTGAGCATTTTGACACTGAACCACGTCACGTGCGAGTACAGAGGTTCCGTGACGCCGGACAGATGGTAGGGGAGGACGTGCGAACGTTTGCGTCGCGGCTTCAGCGCTTAGCGCGCGATACGTTAAGCAGGGAGGAGGAAGGAGACCAGCTTAAGAAGAAATACGCGGAGGATATACTTAAAGAGGAAATGACCGCTTTGTTCGTGGCTGGTCTGCAAGACCCCGTGCGCCGGTTCGTGCTCTCGCGCAAGCCGAGCAATTTCGACCAAGCCGTGGAGGCCGCATTGGATGAGGAACAAAATGAGGCGTTAACAACAGCCGCAGCGAGAGTACGCGTCATAGAGAGAGCGGTGCCCAACCCTGAGGTTGCTCTCTTGACAGAGCGGTTAGATCGCTTAGAACAGCTGCTATCTCAGCAGGTAGAATGCCAGGTTGAAGCGCGCGCTCAACAGCGCCCATTCGCTGGAAACCGGAGACCGCCACAAAGCTACAGGCGCGGTATGCGAGATTTTGAAGAAATCGTATGCTTCGCTTGCCAGGGTCGCGGACACATCGCCAGGTTCTGCCAAAACGTGCGCCGTGGGGAGCCACAAAGAGAAGCAGGCGAGACACGCCCTAAGCAAGCCTACAGCGGGGCTCCAGATACCGAGTCAAAAAACTAGTTAGTCCTCCCCAGCCTGAGGAGCGTGGGGAGGGAGCAGTAGATGATGAGGTGGTGGTAGTTTGTGTGGCCGACGAGGCATGCCCTGTTGTGCGTTGCAAGTTAAATGGTTGTTGTATGGAATTGTTGATAGATACGGGGTCAAAGGTGACATTGCTTAAGGAGAGCAGTTTTAACACGCTTCGAAGGAAGGGGGACCGCGAGGTGTTGGAAGCGTCTGGTGGTATGGCAACCAAATTTGTAGGCATAACGGGGGATCCTCTTGGCATAAGTGGACTCTACCGGTTACACTTCTCTCTCGGCGGAATTGCATTGGAGCACCCCTGCTACGTATGCCCGGACACGGTGTCTCTGCCAAACGGAGTGTCAGGTATATTAGGGCAGGATTTTTTGAGAAAAGGGAAGGTAGTAGTCTCATTCTCTGAGGAAGAGGTTAATGCGGGCGGCTCAAAAGTCCCGTTTTTGAACAGGAGAGGGGCTGAGATTCGCATTACCGATATTGACACCCGTCAAACAGTGGGATCATTGGAGAAGGTATATTCGCGGGTTGCCGTCCGGCTGGTCGAGGAGGCGGTCGTCCTTCCTTGGTCGGAGCACATTTTGTACGCGTTTGTGCCTTCAGATGTAGAGAGCGGCGCCGTGGGAGTGCTTGAGCCGGTCGACTCTCTCAGCAATGGCCTGAAGGCAGCCGCGTGCCTCGTGACAGTTAATGACGCCCACAGAGTGCCCCTACGGGTGGTTAACTGTAGCCAGCAGCCACTGAGCCTTCCCAAGAACAAAACATTGGCTTTCTTCACCTCTGCGATAGAGCAACGTGAGCCCACCGATACGGTACTCGCAACTGTAGAGCATGCTAGTCCTTCGGCTGCTCCAAAGGTGTCGTTCGATCTTTCTCACGTAAAATCCAGGGAGAGGGAGGCTCTGGCTGGTTTGCTGAACGACTACTCGGAGGTATTCGCCGCGTCCAACCTGGATTTGGGCTGCTGTGGCGTTATAAAGCACAGGATAGAAACCGGCACTTCATCGCCCGTTTACCAGCGTGCGTACAGGATTCCTTACTCCCAACGTGAGGAGATGGAGCGGCAGGTGCAGGACCTGATTGATCGCGGCATTGTCGAACACTCAAAGTCACCCTGGGGAGCACCAGCACTATTGGTGGAAAAGCCAGATGGCTCGTATCGATTGGTAGTGGACTACCGCAAACTAAATGCCGTAACTCGCATCGATCCATACCCCATCCCCAATATACAGGAGACGCTTTCTCAGCTGGGCTCTGCCAGGTACTTCACGGTAGTGGACATGGCGGCGGGATTCTGGCAGATAGCAATGGATCCGGCAGATGCCGAGAAAACGGCATTCAACACGCCCTCAGGGCACTATGAATGGAAAAGAATGCCGATGGGTCTGGCCAACAGCCCTGCTGTCTGGCAGAGAACCGCTGATGTTATCCTGGCAGGTCTTCTGGGGAGGCTGTGCTTCGTGTATATGGATGACATTATCATATACAGTGACAGTTTTGATAACCATTTGCGCGATATTGAGCAGGTTTTGGTGCGACTAAGAGCAGCGGGTCTCAAGCTGAAGCCCTCTAAGTGCCAATTCCTCAAAAACGAGGTGAAATACCTCGGGCACGTTGTTTCAGCTGACGGCGTGCGACCGGACCCTGAGAAACTAAGGTGTGTCTCGGATTTTCCATCCCCGACTAGCGTCCGCCAGGTCCGGCAGTTTCTCGGCCTGATCGGTTACTACCGAAGGCACATAGAGGAGTTCGCCAAGCTCGCTAAGCCGCTCACCGCCTTAACAGCCAAAAATGTCGCCTTTCGCTGGGACGAAAACGCGGAGAATGCTTTTGGGGCCCTGAAAAGGAAGCTAATGAGTGCACCGCTGTTGCGCCACCCGGATTTTAGTTTGCCCTTCGTTATGGCCACAGATGCGTCAAAGTTCGCAGTTGGTGCCGTGCTATCTCAGGTTATCGAGGGCAAAGAACATCCCGTTGCTTTTGCTAGCCGACAGCTGAGCCCCACAGAGCAAAAGTACGGAGCTACGGAAAGGGAGTGCCTCGCCGTTGTCTGGGCAGTAAAGCACTTCAGATGCTACCTTTACGGCCGCAAATTCAAGCTAGTCACAGACTGCCATCCTCTGAAATGGGTGATGAGTGTCAGGGACCCTAGCTCGCGACTCGCTAGATGGAATCTACACCTGCAGGAATACTGCTTTGAAGTTGAGCACAAGTCAGGAAAGACACATCTGAATGCTGATGCACTCAGCCGCACAGCTGCCGTGGCAGCTATAGATGAGTTTGTCCCCGTAGTCGACCCCGCCGAATTACGCACAGAGCAGTGCAAAGATCCTGACCTGAAGCGAATAATCGAAAGCTTAGAGGGCGCACCGTCTCACCCCGAACAGCTAGGTTATTTCATTGGCAAAGACGGCACCCTGTGTCGGCGCACGAGGCCAACCAGGAAAGGGAGACCAGAGAAAACCGCTTGGGAGAGAGTCGTCATACCTCGGTCGTGGACAGAAAGGGTTCTTCGCGCGTTTCACGATGCGCCATGCGCCGGTCATTTTGGCGTAGCGAAGACACGCAGGTGTGTGGAGCGTTTGTACTTTTGGAGTGGCATGCGACGGGATGTTAGAGACTACTGTGCGAAGTGTCATTCCTGTCTCGAAAGAAAAACACCCAAGGGACGAAGACCAGCTCCAATTCAGCCGTTCCCTGAGGTTTCGGCTCCCTTCGAGCGGACAGGTATGGACATAATGGGCCCATTGCCCACGACCACTTCCGGAAACAAGTACATTTTAGTATTTGTCGATCACCTTTCAAAATACGCGGAAGCGGTAGCACTCCCAGATCAGAAGGCAGACACGGTTGCAAGAGCATTTGTCGAACAGATCGTGCTCCGACATGGACCCCCGAGGCAACTCTTGACAGATCGGGGAACGAACTTCGTGTCGCAGCTAATGAGGAGAGTTTGCGAGCTGCTTAAGATCGCTAAGAAGCAGACAACACCGTACCATCCGGCTTGCAACGGCGCGGTGGAGCGACTGAACCAAACCGTGGCCGGGTTCCTGTCGCATTTTGTTTCGGGCGACCAGCGGGACTGGGACTTGTGGCTCCCGTATGCAATGTTTGCCTACAATTCCGCCGCACACGAGAGCACGGGCGAATCGCCATTCTTTCTTCTCTACGGCCGAGACCCGGACCAGCCTAGTGAAGTGCCAGAGGGCCCCCGTCGTGTCCCATACGCTTCACTGGACGACTATAAGGTTGAGCTAGAATCGCGCTTGCAAGTGGCGAGGGACATCGCAAAGGAGTCCTTAAAGAAAGCGGCGAAGCGCAGGAAGGAGGTGCACGATCGCAGTGCTAGAGACGCGCCGTTTGATGTGGGGGACAGCGTGTACATTGAAAACTGCCAAAGGCAGATTGGGCTAGCTCGTAAGTTCCAGACGAAGTAGAGAGGACCGTGCGAGGTTGTCGAGAAGCTTTCTCCGGTAAACTTCAGAGTCCGAGACGTGAACCGGCGTTTGATAAGGATACACGCAAATCGCCTCAAGTCGGCACCGGTTCAGTATTCACGAAATGAGGAAAGGGAAAGCGCGGATTTTGATGGGGACAGAAGTGAAGCGGAGCGCGCAGATAGTTCGCAAGAAACGCCCTCTCCTGCATTTGTTCGGCAGGCGCCCGAGGTGACGGCCGGAATGCCACCGGATTTACTTCATGCATTGCTAGAAGAAGAAGCGCGCGAGGTTGCCGCGCAGATAACGCCAGGAGAGGCTCCTGCCACGAGCCCTCGCGAGTCCCAAAGCAGACAAAGGGGCACAGACTTACTTAGTATGACTCATGAAGGCCGATATCCGCTGCGAAATCGGAAAGCTAAGTCGGACTAATGGCGTAAACAGAGCGGAGTTGTGAACTGGTTAGAATGTGTAATGCCGCAGCTCATAACATTGCTATGTGCTTATGTGTTAAGTTATCGGAGTTGGTAGTTAAACCTTTCTGTCATTAAGTAACACCTGCACAGGAGAGCATGCGGAGCGCATGCAGAACCTGCCCTACTTCCTTTCGTTATCTATATTTTTGTCTGTGCCGTGATCGTGCTAGAAGTGGGAGCTCCTTTGTAACTGTGGTAAATTTATTTCGTCCAGTTTGGACTAGAAAGGAGAGGCTTGGGTGCTGAGTTTCATGTTTATCTGTAAAAGAAGATCAGTGCTGCCCCTGGAGACGCCAGTATTGACAGCGGAGGCATATGGTGTTGTGCAGTGGTGTTGAGTGCAGCGAAAAGTGTTTTGTCGGACGCACTGTGCGAGGCGATTCAGAAAGACAAGGGGAGCTGCGTGGACTCAAATGTTCGGAGAACATTCTTCTGGAGGGTGAGCGAGTGTGACATTCCGTGTGTGCTACGAGGATCCACGTTCGACGGCGCGGCGTAGACGGAGACCCGTGACAGCGGCATCATCAATTACCCAGCCATGCTCTTTGAGTGACGACCAGAAAAACCGGACCCGCCGCCGCCCCGGGGAAACAGGCTTTATCCTCCCCAATTTCCGGTTACATTCCAGGACAAGGGAGCTGTCAGCGGGCCAGAGCGCGCCGCACCACAGCCGACGCTATGCGCTACCGCGAAGACGACATTCTTTCCCTCCCCCCCCTTTGTCGTGGGCTATCGCCGGGAAGGCACCCACAGCTTCCCAGAAGGGCCGTGACGGACACCTGTCATGGCGGACAGGCAGTACTCGCCAAGAATGTGGAAAGACAGGCGCTAGTGAATTAGCTCCGAAGAGAGAGCCTGTGTATACTCTCACTTGAGAGAGAGTGGTGGCGTTTTTGTTGTTTATTTAGTTTGTATTGTTAACAGACTCTGGGTTCGAGGCTAAGCCCAACCCAAGGGGGTTGTCCCCATCTCGCATGCTATTTTGGATTGGAGAATTGATGCTTTGGGCGGGCCACTGGAAATGACCGCCCTTAGTCCTTTGTTAATCAAGTGCTTAAAAGCACATGTAAACGGATGCAGTCCAGTCTGAGCTGGGGCTCCATGCTTAGCATGTAATGTGATGCTACTTAGGCACTAACCTGCCCGGTCGATGAGTAAAGTAGTGCAAAGTTCGTTCTGTTGTAAAATTATGCTCTGCTGTCATCATCTACAAGCTCGCCTCCTGTTCATCTTCCAAGCCGAACGACACTAGAGGAAGGGTTTGTGAACCATCCTCGAAGAAACGGACGACTATTGAAATTCTACTGCATACACGCTCAGGACGACATCGTTAGCGAAGAGGGCCTTCAGCGCCGAAGCCCGACGGCGTGCAGCTTCTGCCAGCAACCGCTCGAGCCCAACTCCGGAGCCACTCCATCGCCCCCATTAAGTCGTCGGCACGTAAGCTCGGACGCCCCAGCCTCTGATGTATAACCTTAATTATGTGTAATTATTGAATATACCTGTTTGTTTAAACTGAGCCATACGGTGTCTCTTTGCC